>JBAGKO010000010.1:647798-659216 GCA_037177275.1 Acacia concinna
AAGCCCATATGGGTTCGGGCTTAAAAGATCCGCTAAAAAACGGTCCCACTTTTTCTAAACCCAAACCACCCATATTTCAGTTTGGGCGGGCTCAGCCCACAGTTAAAAACCATATTACCGGCTCTAATTTATACTACTCAACCTTCCCCCTTGAGGTTGTGAGATTGCGACACGTGTCCTTGGATAGACGGTTGAGATTGAGTCTCATGGAGACTCTCCTATGTTCTAGAGTATTCCAGAATTCTCCACTCTATAGACTTCCCCTAGGTCCTAGAGTTTGGAACTTTCCATACTATTCTACATTGTTCTAGACTCCTCTAGAACTCTCCATACTATTCTACATACATCAAGTAAATTCTAGTATATACAAAAAACCTCTAGAAAATTCTAGAGCGTGACAGGTAGCACTAACTCATTTAACACTACATTCGGGCGACGATGCAGTGGCTCTCGCTCACTTACTGTACTCGAGCCATATGACGTGTTACTTCTAGGTAACGACCAATGCGGAAGCCCTTGCTCATTTAACACTACATCTAGACGACAATGCAGCGGTTCTCGCTCACTTTTCACTGTACTCGAGCCATACAACGCGTTACTTCCAGGCAACAACCTAGTATTAACACAATTTCTTCCTTGATCTATGTTCATGAGAGATTCGATAGATTTTTACGTTGGCTTGGGACCAGCTAAAAAACATAGGCGGAGTCTCCTTTAAAGAGGAAAATTATAAAAAAAATATAATCTAAAATACCGGTCCCTATTTTATAGAATTGATATTAGGCATATATTAGAAAATTACTGTCTCTCACATAGTAGAATTGGTTTTATCAAGGAATAAAAAATCAGACTGGGTAATGAACCAATCGTGGCATTGGTTTAAGGTTTAATGGTTCAACCGGGTTGGACCAGCTATATTAAAATATTATAATTTAATTGACAATAACAAAATAAAACTACATATAAACATGAAAATTAAAGCAAGATATGGCAACAAAATAAATTTTAAATGATAATAAAATAAATGGCAATATATTAATATATTTTTTAAATTTCTTGTTTCAAAACAGATAAAAGTCCGGTTCACTGGTTGAACCGGCTGGTCGGTCCTTTTTTGGTTCTGAGTTTTATCATCTGAGAAGTTTATATTGTAACTAAGAAATTTGTACTTTTATATATTAAATCTTAAATGTCCTTTTTAGGATTAGTTTGAATGTTCCATTTTGATTAAGATAGGTGCATATGTTTTATTTAGCTTATGATAAAGTTGTTAACTTTTACCTCTTCTAGTTGGAGTAGGAGTTTTCTATTTGTTTGCTTCCATCTAATATTTTAAGCTGACAAGAAAATTGGACTCAACTTTCTACAAAACCAATCATTCATAAACTGGGTGGTGCATCACTTTTTTCAAAAGCGCTATGGGTTAAAGAAACAAGTGCCGTCGGTGGTAACCATTAACCAATTCCTGTTATCCTGTACTCCATTAAAGTACAATCCTAATATATATATATATATATTGTATTTTTGCATCTTCCATTAACTTTGAGCCGGATCCGTTGGTATGGTTATATTCAAAATTGCACTTTATCTAGTGGCTGTTAAATCATGAAGGACACGCACACACGCTGCAGCTACAAAGCTAAAATATCATGAGTTATCTTGATCAAAGTCCCAGATCTCTATTGAAATATCAGTGACATAATGTGCTCATTCGACATTTTTCTGATTTACCATGGTCTCTTGATTTTACTCTCATTTCCCATTGAAATCTGTAGTTTATTTTGGGTACTACGAAATTTCTTCTGCTGTTTAAACACATATTTGCTAACGTTCAAGCAGGATCTGAGAAGAATTGTTGAAGATAATGGTGGAATCAAGGAGAAAGAACCCTTTTCCTTTTGTGAACATTATGATGAACAGGTACATGTTAAGTACTGATAAATGACGGTGGGGAAAGGAATGGAATTCTTAATCCTTTGTCATGTGTGACAGTTTTGGATCTGTCAGTTATTTTCTAATGTGCATGAGTCATGACTAGTCTGGAGTATAGCATTATGCCCATTTATGGGTTCACACCTGTAAAGATGACGAATTTGCAACATATTGTCCTTTTCCCTTTATCTCCACATCTTAGAAACCGGGCCCAAATACTTGGAGAAATCAGAGTGGAAATTTTTTGCTTGAGCTGAGTTGATTTCTTCAACCTAAAATTATTGTTATAGAAATAAAAATAAAAGGTAAGCATTCTCAAATAACAAATTGCAATTAAAACATGAATATTATTGTTATATCAGCAAGATAAAAATTTCAAGTTTATAGGGAGTAAGACTATTCATAAGCATGAACTATGATTTTGGCTCAGGTTTCATGCAATTTTTTTATTCGTTGAATACATTTCTATACATAGATTCCATAGGGAAAAATATTTAGTTGTTTTTTCAGACGATATAGTCACCTAAAGAATTTTAATACACAGCAAATTCCTTCCTTTTCCAGCCAACAACCGGCAGCTTGCTTGAAGGAGGAAGTGCATCTGGAAGCAGTGCACTTATAGTGGCCTAGACGATCAGTGGAATATTGTTTATGGGTCACAGTTTAGGGGTAATTCACCAGTTAATGTAAATTGGATGAGCATGTTTGGCGTATGATGCAACATGCGTGTTTTGCCTCATGTAAGGTGTTCTTAATTGAAAGAGAAGAGGTAGCATTTTTCCCGCTCAGTCATCATTTCCTGATGTTCTTGATAGGAAACTGTCAATTGTTTCTTAACGTTATAAATCATTTATTGCTCCGATATTCTTTATGTTTTAGGGTCTCTGAATACACTAACATAAGGGCAAACCCCTAGTCCTTGGGTTCGGGCGAAAAGGGAAAAACAAATTTTCAAGTCCTCAAGGAATAATTTGTGTTAGTTGTGAGGTGCTGTTTTGTTATTGAAAATGAAATATTAAAAGAAAATATGTCTAATTAAACAAGGCAGGTATCAAGCTATGTAAGGCAAAAAGCATAACTACAAAGAACTGTTTGAGAGATAAATCCAAGTTGCGATGCGAAACCATCAAGACAATGTGTTAAACAAGGAAAACTGGGGAAATAGTGAAGATAGGTCTTTATATTTGCATTTTAAGTTAACTGACTGCTGAAGCGGGGACATGGACAATCTTGACCATAACGTGCATTCGCTGGTTATGTATTTGCATCTAGAAATTGATTTGAAGTCGTTGAGAATTATGTTCATTAACCTTCACAAGGAAGAACAAAGGATAAATATTATTTTATTTAACTATATATTTTGTGCCATGATAAAGGGGAAATCAAGCAGAGAGCGAGAGAGAGGCTTTACAGATACAAACTAGTACAAGTTACTAGAGAAGGCTTATTATGGTGGGAGAGGCGGTGAAGATTGACTTCTCCTTGGTTTCGTCGTGCGTTCCATTTTGAGAGGTGCTTTTTCTTCTGGGTTTTGCCTCTCCCAGCATAGTCACTATGTCCCTCATGGATGGTCTTTCCTTTGGAAGCTTTGCCGTACAGAGAAGTGCAATTCGGAGCACAAGAAGCATCTCTTCTTGGACGTGCTTGCACCTTCCCGCTATGGTGGGATCTAGTGCCTCTTCCAACCTTCCATTGCTTCTTTTCTTTCTTACCCATTCAACTATGTCTCCACATTCTTCGAATGACAGGTCTAAAGGTTTTTTCCCTGTTACGAGCTCCAGAAGTACTACCCCATAACTGTATAGGTCGATTTTCTCGTCCACTTTCAGAGAATATCCATATTCTAAACCAACAGAACAGCAAAGAAACTCATAATGTCATGCACAATTTTAATTTGATCTTCCATAAATTATATCTTTCTTTCTTTCTTTCTTTTTCACTAGATTACCGGATGGCGAATTTCACACAAATGTTGAAAAAAACTATAAATGAAGTGATACGGAAAGAGAACACAGAAGAAAGTTGTGCATGTCCAAATCAAGAATTTACTAATCTATCTAGATCAAAATACGTCTGTACTCCTCTTGGATGTTGATGTTAATTTAGTACTAACCTGGTGCGATGTACCCATAAGATCCGGCCACCATTGAAACAGTCTCATTCTTGTGGATAAGCATTTTTGCTAATCCGAAATCTGCTATCCTTGCCTCCAAATTTGCGTCAAGCAGTATATTGTTAGATTTGATGTCTCTGTGAATAACTGTGGGGTGACAATCGTGGTGGAGATAATGGAGGCCTTGTGCAACTCCAACTGCTACGTTATACCTTGAAACCCAATCCACTAGTAACCTTTCTCCTTGCTCTCCATGAAGTGCTGTCCCAAGATTCCCATTGGGCATGAACTCGTACACCATCATCACATCCCTCTCGTTGTGAACATAACCCAACAGCCTCACAATATTCCTATGCCTCAGTCTCCCTAACAGATTCACTTCTTTCAACACGTCATTCCCATCTTCTATGTCTGCCCCTGACCTCCATAGTTTCTTCACTGCTACTGTTGCATGAGGTCTATGAATTTCGGCTTTATACACAATCCCAGTGCCTCCCATGCCTATAATATTTGGTTCCTTAATGCAAGCCAGAATCTCACTGCTTGTGAAACTGACCCTCTGGAATGCCACTAATCTCCAAGGCCATTCTTCGTTGCTGTCTTTGAACCAATCGTGGACGAAACTGTTGTACAAGTACCATTTATTGTATAACCATCTCCCGCCCATATATGCAATGCCCAGAGACACAATTACTGATATGCCTGTGATAAAACCAATCATGATGTGGTTTGTGTGTGAGATCCTTCGCCGGCTTCCCGGAGTTGAGCTCTGAGAACATGGATGAAGAATGCCTCCACAGAGATCCGAATTGTTGGCGAGATCATTAGGGTTTATGGTCGTCAGAATCCCATTGGAGGGCACTGGACCCTCGAGCTTGTTGTAGGATAGGTTGACCGTTTCAAGAGCAGGGGAGCTGCCAAGGTTTTCAGGTATCCGGCCGCAAAGTGTGTTGTGGGATAGATCAAGAGTGGCTAAGGTGGGCATGTTTGCAATTGATTTTGGGATTTCCCCAGTTAACTGGTTTTTACCGAGGTTCAAATGGACTAGTTTTTGGCAAGAAGCAATGCTTTCTGGGATGTCTCCATATATAAGGTTGTTTGAAAGATCCAGGACAGATAGAGACAAGCAGTCCTGGAATTCACCTGGTATGTTGCCATCCAAGTTGTTGTGGGACGCAATGAAGGTTTGAAGGGTGGGAATAGAGAGAATTCCAGAAGGTAGAGATGATTCAAGGCGATTCCAAGATACATCAATAAAAGAAAGTGAAGTGGATGAAGTGATATCTATTGGAATTTGGCTGGTGAGATTATTCTTAGCCAATTCCAGCCTTTGAAGGTTTGGGAGTTTTCCTAAACCAATTGGAATAGTCCCAGATATCAGGTTGTTATGAATGCGAACACGTGCCAAAGAAGAGCAATTTGAAATCCCGCTTGGAATGGAACCAGAGAAGGAATTACTGAAAAGTATCAGTTTAGTGAGATTTCCGGAAGCACACAAACCTGAAGGAATTTCACCTGATAATGAGTTAGAAGACGCGTCCAACCACTCCAGTGGAGAGTTCTGTCCAAGGTTCGCCGGCAAAGGACCTTGTAAAGAATTTTTCCATAGCTCAAGCACTTTTAATTTCTTCAGCTCCCCAAGCTTTTCTGGTACAAAACCTGTTAGTTTGTTTGTCATTACATTTAATAGCTGCAAGTTCTTCAGCTCAGCTATTTCCTCGGGGATCTTCCCTGAAATCAAGTTATCGGACAGGTCCAGATACTCCAATGACGTAATGTTGCCAATCTCACGGGGAATGTTTCCTTCAAACTTGTTCCTATACAAGAATAGTGTATTAAGCCTTTTCAGCGTACCCAGTTGTGGTGGAATCTGTCCACTGAGACTACCCACGGCCAAGTCTAGGTACTCAAGATTGGCGAGGTTGCCAAACTGTGAAGGGACCTCTCCTTCAAACGCATTGTACCCAAGAATTAGTGTCTCTAGAGAAGCAAGTTCTCCTAGTTCTCCTGGAATCTTCCCCGTAAAGTTATTCCCTGAAAGCCCAAGAAATTTGAGCTTCTGTAAATTCTTGAAACTAATGGGGATAGAGCCTTCAAGGTAGCCCCCGCGAAAATCAATGCTCTCAAGCAATGTCGCATTTCCAAGATCCTCGGGAAGAAAACCCAAAAAGTTATTACTTGACGCGTTAAGTGATCTCAATCCTGTGGCACTTCCAAGACCCGTAGGAAAGCTGCCAGTGAAGTAGTTTTGGCTCACATCAAAGCTCTCCAAGGAAGTGAGATTGGACAGTGATTTTGGCAATGAAGAAGCGAAATTGTTGCAACTTATGTTGAAGAAAGACAGACTTGAAAGTGCTTGGATGTGGTCTGAAACGCGACCACTAAGGTTCATGTTGGGGAGGTCGAGTCTCTCTACGAAGCCTTTGGAGTTGCACCAAACCCCAGTCCAGTTACAGTGGGGTGACCATGAACCATCACGGGTCAGATTGGTCGGTGGCTGCCAACCATTCAGATGCTTCATTGGATCGACGATACTGGATTTGATTGCGAGAAGTGTTGACAATTCATCACTAAATGCAAATTGAGCTCCCTCGGCAAAAACAATAGAGAGGCCAATGAAACAGTGGAATAATAAGAAGTACTGCATCTTAAGAGGATCTTGGTTTTCCTGTGAGTTGGTTCCACTTAAGGGTATAGCATTTTGCAGAGCAGGGAACAGAGGAAGAAGATGGAGGGCGGAGAAAGATATAATTAGAAGTTCTGAGAGACAAATTAGTTTATAGTTAAGGCAATGATGGACTACGTGGGCACTTGGGATGCGGACCTCCTAATCATGTGCAATTGATGACTGTCAATCTTTGGACTCATTGGAAACATCCTCGACATCATAACATGCACAGAATGTGTATAAGGTCAACAACACAAGCGAGCCATTTATACTTATTTTAAAATTTGAATCTTTTTCCTCACCCCTTTTTCTCTTAGGGCTTTATTTTCAAACTTATACGAACTAATCGCGTATGTCTATTGTGTCGATACAGAAATTGTTAGAATATTTTAAAATGAAGAGATGTATTTTTATTAAGTCATGTTAATTGACTAAGGGATTTATATGAAGAATTGAGTAGAAGTTATTAAGATAGTGTCTCTTGAGTTTCTAGAGGCATATGTAAAAGTTTATAGCTATATGTATGGCAGCCACCATTTGGTAAAAAGTTGTATTTATTTATGAGAAAACTCTATATAATATAAAGGTATAACTCTTCATATATTTATTCATGAACCTGCATATAATAATCATGAATCTCACAAATTGTTATGACTTTTAATTGAAGAGGTGTTGTTTCAAAAGGCACCACTTCAAAGAGACATCACTTCAATGCATCACTTCATTGCTTATAAATACTCAACACTATTAATCATTCTGAATTATTAAAAACCTCATAAGAGATCAAGCTCATTGCTTTTGTCATTGAGTGCACACAAAGATAAAGTCAATTTATCATTTTATAAAAGTCGTTATTGTCTTATTTGAGTTTTAAAAGTGTAATCCATTATTTAAGGATCTTCTTTGTATCCTACAGGAAATTTACCCGTTAATCTAACTTACACCCTATAAGATAAGTATAGGTGGGGGTGAATTAAGTCTAAAGACAAGTGTTACCCACGCATTGAAGACATTATGCACTACTTTCTCTTTCATCATTTCTTCTTATATTCTTCAGAGATCCAGCCCATCCAACAGAAATAAGTCATAGTACTCCGACCTTGTCCTTCTCCTTCATTAAGGTATCGTAGACAAAGCATTCAATGTTAGGCACATTATTGTGTTCAACCCATAATTGCTCCATCTCAAAGTTGGTGGTGAACCAAATGTGACTGCGATTTAAGTGATCTATTGGCCTTGTTTGCTAAGGAGATAGATAGATTGGAAACAAGAGACAGTTTGGAACATTGTGTGAAGAGAGTGTGAGAAGAATATAGCTTTAAGGGAATGTGTTTAGTAACAATCATTGTCTGTGCTACCAAAAAGCCCATTCCCTGTCACAAAGCAATTGTAATATTCCATTATCTTGCCCTCACATGGGCACATGTGCAATTATTGCAGCACTCTTTTCTTTTTACAAAAAATTATGAGTGCATAATATTAATATGAAAGAAGATGTTGTACTTTTATTTTTCAATCAAAGGTTAATAATTTGACCCATAACCAATGAAACAGAAAAGGCTGGCTGCCATGTGAAACGGGAAACTTCCAGAGGGAAGAACTTGGTTCCCAACTACCCATTATTGGGAGATGGAAATGGGAGTGATTTTAACAAAGGAAAGCTTATTTGTGTCCGAAGCTTAGGTGCCACACATGGTTTTGTGCCAAAGTTGTGAGGCCCACCACCGCTATTAATCATTTCCTCTCTTTCATTGTGAATATTCTGTACATGTTCTTCTAGTCGCCAACCACAGTTTGGCTACGGTAATCAATTCTTTAATCATGCTGATATTGCAAAGCTTAATGGAAATATACATAGGAAGGTTCAATAAAGTAACTGCGTCTGAAATGTAAAATTCCGGTCCATGGGATCTGCGCATTATCTACTTATCTTTGTCCTTAATGAAAAGGAGGGTGATAAATGTGGGATTAGCATTAGCATTGGAAAGGAAAGAAAAGCTCAAAAAATAACTTGATTTAGACTAAACAAGGAACACAATTAAATTGGATCAGACTAGGCCAAGTTTCAATTTTTTTTAAAAAAATAAGCACGTTTTGATAACTTCTCAGGAGGTAGTGTTCACAAGCCATGAGAATTTTAAAATGCTCATGGCTTGTAAACACTACCCCTGCATGAGAAGTTGTCAAAACGTGCTTACATAGTTGTAGAAAAGGCATGCGAAGTTGTTAAAATTCCCATATGTTGTGAACAGTACCCCCTGAGAAGTTGTCAAAACGTGCTAATGAAGTTGTCAAAACATGTTGACGGAGTTGTCATCTCGGCCTGCGAAGTTGTTAAAATTCCCATGGTAAGTGAACACTTCCTGTGCCTGAGAAGTTGTTAAAACGTGCTTATAAAGTTGTCAAAACGGCCTGCGAAGTTGTTACAATTTTATGGCGTTGTGAATAATACCCCCTCCTGAGAAGTTGTTAAAAAGTGCTGACGAAGTTGTCAAAACGGCATGCGAAGTTATTAAAATTCCCATACAGTGTAAACAGTACCCGCGCATTTTTTAATATTTTCATTTCTCTCTCCACTGTACAAAAGAACAGGGGGACTGCAGAAAAAGGACAGGGGCAGCAGTGAAATTTCCCCAATGAACATAGGGACCTCTTGATAAGGCAACAAATTCATAAGACTTTTTTATAATTATGTTTAGTACTTGGGACTTAAATGTCATTTTCCTTAATATATATATATATATGTACTCTGAGCACTGTGTCGTGTCTATGCGCGTGCTGTCCAATTTCCAAGTTTATGAAAAATGTGGTGGGGGCTTATTCGTAAATGGAGGCAGCTAGGGGACCATGCCCAATCTCTCTTCCGGCAAATCTGACTACCAACCCCTATGCGGCTATAATTCCTGTATTTTCTTAATATATACATGTATCCGAAGAGGGGGAAAAAGAATAAAAAAATATGAAATTAAAGTCACCATTGTTATATTATACAAAAGTCTAAATTTAACCGTGGCCCTAGTCACGCTTAATAAATTGATTAAATTCATTGAATCCTCTGGTTCCCGCAGTGAACTTTAGTCAACGAGATGTGAAAGAAACAAATAATGGAACTCCGATCCTCTCATATATTTAAATATTGTTGCCATGTTTATAATAATAAAATTAGGAATCTGACCAATTACGTGCATGACGCGATCGACTACACACACACACAGTTTGATGATGGCATAAAATATATAGCAGAAAATTAATTATGAAGAAAGGGAGTGACCATTCTTTCAACCCATGGGAAGGAGGTGGAAAAACAGTCCCTTGGCCTTTTTTGTTGATTGATAGTGATGTTTGATGTGATCTCATGCATGACCACTATAGATTTAACAAATTAAACTAGCAGAGATTTACTACTACTCGTATTAATTATGCTAATTTGGAGACGCCCATGGAAGGAATGAGGGCCGTCCGATCTTCCAGGTGGCCTTCCACGGTCCACACTCCCTTGCTTTCAGCCGGCCGGCCAGAGAAATTATATTTTCTCAGGGAGAGCAAAAAGGTGTAATCATGGTGGTTGAGAGCATGTTTATAAGTTAAGAAAGCAATATGCTTAGAGATTCAATTATAATATTTTATGGATGGCCATTTTGCCTGACATACATCAATATAATAGATGTGCACGTACGGTGTGATCTTGTTTAGATCGATTAGGAAATTAATAGTACTACCCGCCACTTGATTCAATTATTGTTGTTAATTCTATTGTGTAATCATAATTAATAAGAGCACCGCGCTTCATTTCTTATCCTGAATAATTTTCTTTTTTTATGGTTGAGCTGAATAAGAAGTAGTAATAATTATCTCGCCGGTGCATGTGTCAACTTCAACATCAATTTCACGTTTATTTGGATATATAAATGTGTGTTGGTGTTTGTCCATAGATTTTAAATGTGAATTCAAATAATTTTTAAATTTTGAATCAATTAAATACGAATAAAACAATATCACTTATCTTACACATAGGCACACCGTGGGGTCCATTATTGAAGGCCAGTGTATAGTTTCAAAAATATGTAGGTTAAGTAGTGATGCTGAAATATTTTAAATGGGGAGATGTGTCTTTATTAAAAAATTCATACCCTTATAAATTAAAGAATTTGTATAAAGAATTGTATAAAATTCAGAGGTATATAACACTAAAACTCATCAAGACCATATCTTTTTAATTTCTAAAGATACCTGTAATAAAAAGATTTACTTGTGTGTATATGTGTGGCAAACTATTACTTGATGAAATATTGAATTGTAACCTCTACATATTATAAAGATGTAAATCTTTATAAAAATTTATTTTAAATTAAATAGATATTGCTTACTTAAATTATGCTGATTTATGAATCTTTATAAATTTAATGAATGGTTATAACTTTTTTAATTAAAATAATGGTACTTCAAGAAGCACTACTTTAAGAGATAACACCATCACTCAATTTGTGACATGCAATTATGAAACAACATCATACAACACAAGAAAAGATCTAACTCACAATCTTAGTTTGAGTGTTCCGATGCAATCCATACTCAATAGTTTTTATTCTATTCTACAAGGATGTGTGTTGATCCAACCTACACCCCCATAAAATAGATATATATATATATATATATATATATATATATATATAGGGCGCATAGATCTTAAAGGAAAGCATTGGCA
>JBAGKO010000010.1:659316-676580 GCA_037177275.1 Acacia concinna
CTCTTCCGATCTTTTTTTAATATTTTCCTTTCTCTTTCCACTGCACAAAAGGACAGGGGGACTGCAGAAAAATGACAGGGGCAGCAGTGAAATTTCTCCAATGAACATAATTATCAAGAGGTTCCTAGGGACCTCTTGGTAAGGCAACAAATTCAGGGGACTTTTTTATAATTATGTTTGGTCCTTGGAACCTAGATGTCATTTTCCCCTTTTTTATTTTTTGTATTGAAAATTGCTGGAGATTTTTCAAGAAATTACAATTTAGTTTATTTGTTTAAGATGTTCTTTATATTATTTAAGGTATTTTATTATATTATTTGTTTTTATGAGATTTAAATAATTTTTTCAACAAAAATAAAGTTAAAATTTTGGTTCTACTAACTCCAATATAATCTAGCCTGACCTCGAGTTAGTATTAAATTAGATTGGACCATGAATTGCCTTATTCAGCCCAAGATCTTCTCTAGACTAAATCTCAAGTTGATGTTAAATTCAGTCTGGTTTAATCCATACTTATTCCTACTCTCTTTATTTTATATATAATTTATAATTATTGTTTTGGATTTGATTAAGGTTCCCAGAAGACCATACACTGCTTTCTTCATCTCATGTTTCTATCATAAGACCGTTGATCTGATCTCGAGCCTTGGGCTTCTTATTTTCTTCCTTAATCGGTAGGATTTGGATATATGGCCCAGTTTGCCAATTCTGTAGCAGATTATCTAATTTCTATGAATGTCTACCGGAGGTCTTGACCTCAATTTCTATTTGAGCGCACAAGCTGGAGTACTTGACTTGCGTTTATGATATGGGTGTGTTTTTTTTTTTTTTTTGTGTGGTGATTATAACATTTTTTTTAAAGGGTTTTAACTTTGTTTCGTGCTTTTTACATGGCGAGAAGCCAAATTATTCACAAAAAGATCTTAAATCTTTTTTATTTTGACCTCTCTCTTTAGCTAATTGATAATTAATTTTATCATCTTGGCAAATTTTTAAGACAACTTTTTAGACACAAGCTTTGAATTGTCTCCTAAGAGCCCGTTTGGGCGTGACTTATGAAAAGTAACTTATTTAACTTATGTGACTTTTGATAAGTAATTTATAAAAATAAGTAACTTATGAGAAGTCAATTGTGTTTGGATGAGAGTAGCAGAAGTGACTTATTTTCATAAATCAGTTGTGTTTGGATGAGATAAGTAAAAACAATGATTTATGATGATTTTTTTAGTGAATTATATATTGAAATTTGTTTGACTTATATTTTGGGGAAATTGTTGCAATGCATGTGAAAAAATAATACTGATTATATAGAGCGAGAATTTTCTTTCTTCATTCTTCTCATTAATTTTGGAAGGAAAAAATAATAATTATTCTCATGTGAAACTTAGAATGAAGGGAAACTTGTAAAAATAAATAAATAAATAATAAAACGCACACACCCCTCACAATCACCAACTTGCAAAATAATAATAATAATAATTAAACACTCCCTACACGCTTTTTGGGGAGAATGACTTCTCTCTCCAAAACGCTCATCAAAAGTCACCCCCATTAACTTATGGATTTCCACCGTTTTTTTTTGTTTCTCTAACTTTTAATGTTCAATCAGTGCCAAGCGGACAAAAGTGATACCACTAGCTTTTTCTCACCGCAACGCTCATATAAATCACAAAACACCAATGTCAAACAGGCTCTAAGTATTGTGGGAGGCAAGCATTTCATAATTATAAATTATAAATAATTATGTTTAGTGCAAAAGTGGAATGGAAGTACAATGCATAAACAGAACCAGCTTTTCAAGAACCTAATGATGAAATTACTGCGAACAAAATCCCACCACAAACTCAACTTCTTCCCCAATAATAAAACTCTAAATTGTTATTTTGTTTAAAAAAATCCAAGTCCTAAGGGTCAAGTTATTTGATTATATACAAATTAATTTAATATAAAATAAAAAAATTTTAATATTTTAAAATAATTTATTTAGATTAACTATAATAGGAAAGTATGTAGAAGACCGGGGAAGTGTCTAGAGGTTTTTAACTTTTTTTATATATATATATATATATATATATATATAACAGGCTTTTAACCAAAATTAAATCAAGTAATAAAAGGTGGAAGGCACTTGTTGGGTTTCTTTTTTGGGTAAAGTTATAAAAATAGTCATGTAAATGTGTCAAATGTGCTTCTAGCGCCATTTACATTTTTTAGGTGCAAGAATACTTATGAATATTTAAAAATTGGACAAAAATACCAATTCCGTTAATTAATGGTAATAAACATTTTTATGGGCCCACTTTAATACCACTTTAATAATTTATTAATAACATTTTGATGGCACATGTGTAAAAATACCCATATACAAATCTTACAGGTGCAAAAATATCTATATAAAGATGGATATTTTTACACCCGTTAGAATTATATATGTGTATTTTTACACCTGCACCCTCAAAATGTTATTAAAAAATTATTAAAATGAGGCCCACAATACATTTATTACCATTAATTAATAGAGTTGGCATTTTTAACCCATTTTTTAATGTTTATAGGTATTTTTGTACACAAAAAATATAAATAGTGTCAATGCACTTTTAAGATATAAAGATGGGTATTTTTGGACCTTTCCCCTTCTTTTCTTTTTCTTTTTTTTTTTTCATTTTTCATTGGAAAATGGCTAGGGCTTCCAAATTTAGACAAATAAGTGGTCCAGCGGCAGTAGGCTCTAACAATATAATTTAAAGCCTGGTGGTGGGCCAAGCAAACAAATGGTGATTCTCTTCTATTTGATTTTACGGTTTGTTTTGTCTTAGTTTGGTTTCAATTTTAAAATTTTAGTTTATGTAGAATGAGATAAAACCCCTCTCACACAATTACCTCAAAATTCATAAAAAAATATTTTTAAAAATTAATCCAACCGTAATCTAATATTTTTGAATTCTTATATATTTGAGTTATGAAGGCAGATACTTTGTTACGGTGGACCCACAATCTCTCATCTACAGGAAACATACCCCTCAGCTAGAAGACTTCTGTTGGTTTGTTCTGTTTTTTTTTTTTTGCCAAATGGTTTGTTCTGTTTTTAATACACACACAATAATGCGACAAAGAAAATCATGGGCAACTATTATTTAAACAAAATAAAAGAAAAGAAAATTAGTGGCGATGGGTTGTCGATTTTGGAGAAGGGATGAGTCAGAAGCCAATAGAAAACTTTAAAATGATCGCCTGGTTCACCCTTGATGTTCTCCTTTTGGTTGGACCCATCACACATCTCATCTCACAACCCTCCTTTCTTATCTAATCAATTAACTCAAAATATATTTATCATTCTCTTTTAAAATTGATTTTTTTAAAAAAAAAATTATATGTTCTGTATTATTAGATTATATATATATTTCAGTTTATAAATTAGATAAAATAATTTTTAAAAAAAGAGATATTATTAACAAGTTGATGAGTTATATTGATAAATTGATAGCTAATTGGAACTTGTTAAAAAATTAATTTCCTCACTTAGAACCTAATTCTTTCAATATTTTAAAGTGATTTAAATAGTTTTCTTAATATATACTTTTAAAATAATTAACTAAATCTTATATTTAAAAAAAAATTGTATAGTTTTATTATGAAGCTAAAACATGATCTAGTGGTAAAATATTAAGTGGAAAGAAAATAAAAAGAAGATTAACTGCAGACAGATGGTCACAACTGTTAACTTTACACGCAGATGCCCATAATTACAAGCCATGCCCTCTTCTCTCCATTTACCCTAATCGTAAACAAACATGATTCCACCTCTTAGCAGGTTCACTAGTATGAGTTTAACTTTAATAAACAAGAGCCGCCCAGTAATTAATAATAATACAGACAGGAATTAGCAATCGATCAATCAGACACAGCAACCGAGTTCGTATGTGTGTGTGTGTGTGTGTAGAGAGAGAGAGAGAGAGAGAGAGAGGATTAGCGATCGATCGATCACACAGATACAGTAAAAAAAAACTAGTACGTACTGTATTAACATGTATTATGTCGGCAACCAGGCATAGAGAGAGGAGATAGATGAGAATGAATGAAAAGGCAAGCGTCAGATCGACTTGCCTAGATCGATAGATCAGAGGACTCGACTTCCTCATCATAAAAAATCATCATATACATATATCGTTCTTGAGCAATGATTGGCCATGGCTTCAACTCGGCCACATACCTGAGCTGGTACCTCCTCCTTATCCTCAAGGGCCTCGTCGTCATGGTGTCTATCTCTGCACTAACAAAGAAAAAGAAGAAGAAGAAGAAGAAGAAGGCGAGTATTGTTAGGGAGTTGTATTTATAAAGGGTCTGGTCATAGATTTCTCAGTCGTGCTCAAGAGACGTACAAACGTAAAAAGAAAATTATATTCCACAAGGCCTGGTCATCACAGTCACAGCATCGACACACAACGTTTCAAAATTCCAAGCATATGATCATTTTCTTTGAAAAAAATACACGTCGGTTCATTAAGGTATATATTTGTATAATGATATGCTTAAATTGTGAAATATATGTGTGGGAAGGCTTAACTCATATCTTCATTTATCAAATACCTCCGCTATCCTATATATATGTTGAACTTTAAAATATAAGTCTAGGTTGGTTGATGTTGTCTTTCTAGCAAAATGATTTAAGTCGAATAATAAGATATATCTTCCTTTTACAGAATTATTTAATATGGATTTTTTCATCACAAATTCAACGTGCAATATATTATAACACTAATAATATGTATATATATATATAAAATGGGGCAGAAGGATTTGAGTTTCATAACAAGAATTCGGTTACCATTTAGGCTCCTCTTTTGAGATTCTCTGTTTCACATTTACATTCAACAGTTTTTAACCAGAGCTGTTGACCACCATCCAGAGTTCAGTGCTGACAAAACCTTGTAAAATTCTAACTTTGTTTAATTACCACCGGCCGCCACCATTATTATTATTATTATTATTATTATTTGAACAAAGAGAAGTTAGAATGGAATCTGCCTCCAGCAAACCTTTTAGTCATGACTGAGCCCCATCCTATCCCCAAAAAAAGATGGAAAAATTTAGGGAAAATGGCACATAAGTCTAAGGACCAAAGATATTTATAAAAAAACCTTCCAAACTTGTCTCTTACTAAGAGATCCTTAAGGACTTTTGAAATATTATGTTCAGATGGGAAATGACTTGCATGTCCTTGTACTTTCTACACATGTCAGAGGAGAGAGAAAGGAAAAATTAAAAAAAACGTGCGGGTACTATTCACACACATTAAACAATTTTAACAACTTCGCAGGTCATGATGACTACTTCAGAAGCACGTTTTGACAACTTCTCAGGTTGGGGGTATTATTCACTCTGCCAAAGAAAAATTTTAACAACTTCTTAGGCCATGATAATAACTTCATAAGCACGTTTTGACAACTTCTCAGGCGAGGGTATTGTTCACTCTTTAACAACTTATCATGCCGTGATAACAACTTCGTAAGCACGTTTTGACAACTGCTCAAGATTGATACTGTTCATTCCGCCATGAAAATTTTAACAACTTATCAGGCCGGGATGACAACTTCGTAAGCACCTTTTGACAACTTGTAATGCATGCTATGGCAAATCCATCTAAACATGCATTACAAGTTGTCAAAAGGTGCTTAAGAAGTTGTCATTTTGGTTTGATAAGTTGTTAAAATTTTTATGACGACAGTACTAGTCCTAAGAAGTTTCAAAACGTGCTTATGAAGTTGTTATCACGGCCTGATAAGTTATTAAAATTTTTTCTATGGCGGAGTGAACAGTGCCCCCCACCTGAAAAGTTGTCAAAACGTGCTTACAAAGTTGTCATCATGTCTGATAAGTTGTTAAAATTTTTTTATGTCAGATTGAACATTACCCCCGCTTGAGAAGTTGTTAAAATGTGCTTCTGAAGTTGTCATTACAGCCTGCGAAGTTGTTAAAATTTTTCATGTTGAGTGAACAGTGCCCACGTGCTTTTTTGAATTTTCATTTCTCTCTCCTCTGACATGTGTAGAAAGTATAGGGGCATGCAGGTAATTTTCCATCTGAATATAATATCTCAAAAGTCCCTAAAGACCTCTTCGTAAAAGATAAATTTGAGGAAATTTTTTAATAAATATATTTAATCCTTAAGACCTAAGTGCTATTTTTTAAAAAATTTATGTGAAAGATGAAAAATAACGAACACGGTTGACCTGACCTACCAAACCGCCAACGCGCCAAATGACTCGATAGAGCAAATAAAGAAATATATTCATTTAATTACACTTTATTACTCGCATTGTCGCGCAGGCACAGCCAATGAAGAGAAACTTCATAATGAAGCTTGTTCTAATTAACCAGATACTAAAATTTATTTTTTTAAAAAAAATGCATGATTTATTAGTTACAAAAACTTTATAATACGATTTGTTAGTTGACCCTTCTCTTTTTAAAAGTTTTGTTTTGGTTTTTTTTTTATAAATAGAAAGTTTATGTGAGTTGAGTCCTAAGGGCTCATCAGGGCCAGAGACCCAACTCACCTAAACTTTCTGTTTATTAAAAAAGAAAAAAGAAAAACCATTGATTAGGCATGAGCCTTTTGAAAAATAAGCCTAAATTTGAAATTTTTTTAAAGGAAAAATTTCATTAAGCTCCATGCGTATGTGACATAATTTTATTTTGATCTCCAAGAGTGTAACGAAGTTTTAAAAAATTTTGGGGTTCACTGAAATTATATTATACATCCTTAGAGTCTAACTGACATATTTTTTTTTATAACGAGATTAATCAACTATTTTAATACTAAAATGAGAAACCTATAAATCTATCATCTCCGCCACGTATGAGAACAACCACATAACTGAGTTATATGGCCAAGTTAATCAAGTTATTGATAAGCCAAATATGATAACGTTGGATGAAAACAAATATATATACATGGATGATTCCAACTCCAACCCAAATGGATGTTTCAGCTGTTTCATTGATACGTGTCATTGCTCATTTAGTACCCATTTAGATTAGCGGCAAACTTATATTTCACATGTGATTTAAGTTATATGAAGTAAACATATAAAATAAGTTTTATTTTAACTTACATAAACGCGATTTTCAAACATAAATCCAAACAAACACGTTATTGGCCTGGCACATACCACTTGATGCCATGTTTTTATTCAACCTTTAAATGTTGCAGCGGTTGATCCTCTAAATCATTAATTTGTATCCTTAACTCAACCAATGCACCACCATGAGGATCGGGTTCATCTGAATCTTAAATTTAAAAAAAAATATTTTGAACAAATATCTTAATATAGAATATTTTAGTCAAATAAATAATACATTTAGGTATATCCATATCTTTAATCAACATACACAACATTGTAGTATTGCACCACAATCATTTAATACCAGTATCAATTAAAATTAAAATCTATCCATATATCTTGATTAGTAAAGGGTGCTTTTGAGCAAAAATTTTTTATTAAGAGATAATTTTACCTTAAAAGTTTTTAGAGAGCAATTTTATCCTGAAAGTTTTAAAATGAAAACAATTTTGCCTTTGACGTTATCTCAATTATTATTAGTTGATCAAATATACTAAGTTAAAAGTCATGTGTCATCTAATTATTTTTTAAAATGCAAATTTGTCACGAAAATCTATATGCTATATACTATTTTTTTAAGCTAGATTTGAAATTAATATAAGCACTCCAACTTGCTTTTAAAACTCGTTTGTATTATTATCAATATTTTATTTAAACAAAATTCATCCAAGCATGCGACCCGGGGTATTGTTTGCATCACGTATCAGATCGAACCTTTCAAGTTTTCCTTTTTTTTTATTTTAATCCCCACTAATAGAATATATAATAATACGGTTTCGTGAAATTGCGTACTTACAAAAAAAATTCTATTTTGTAATTAATTTATTAATAAAATATTAATTTCTCTCCCTCCTTCTATCTGACGTCTGACATCTCTCTCTCCCCCTCCCTCCCTCCTTCTCTTTCTTTGAAAGTGTAGTTGTCAATAGTATAATATGAAGTTGTTAATAGTAGAATACTAAGTTGTCAATAGCACACATTGAGTTGTTAATGGTATAGCGTGTATTTCCATTGAAAACTTAATATGCGCCATTTACAACTCAGTGTTCTACTATTGACAACTGTATGTTATATTACCTCCGTTCCTATTTATAAGACCCAGTTGACTTTTTTAGAGAATCCTAAGAAAGATAATTACATTACTTTATGACATTAAAATATATTGTTTTTCTTCAAATTATGTTGTTTGACTTATGAATTAATATATAATGTAATAAAATATGATATATGATATGATTAAGTAATGTAATTAACTTTCTTAGAATTTTTTTAGAATTCTTCAAAAAAGTCAATTGGATCTTATAAATATGAATTGAGGGAGTACCATTGACAACTATACTTTCACATAGAGAGAGAGTGTGTGAGTTATAGTTGTCAATGGTAGAACACTGAGTTGTCAATGGCACGCGTTGAGTTGTCAATGGTATAACGTGTGTTTCCATTGACAATTAAATATGTGTCATTTACAACTCAACGTTATACCATTAACAGCTATACTTTCACACACACACACAGATAGACAGTGATTTATAGTTATCAATGATATAAAATGGAGTTGTCAATGGTATAATATGTGTTTCCATTAATAACTCCATTGCGCCATTGACAACTCCATGTCTCTCTCTCTCTGAAGTTAAAGTTGTCAAAAATAACATGAAATTGTCAATGGAAGAACATTGAGTTGTTAATAGTATAACGTGTGTTTCCATTGACAACTTCGTGTTTTTCCATTGACAACCCCGTGTCTTTCCATGTCTCTGTCTTTATCTCTGAAGTTAAAGTTGCCAATGGTATAACATGAGGTTGTCAATAGAAAAATACTAAATTATTAATAGAAAAACATATTATACCATTAACAACTCAATATACGTCATTGACAACTCCATGTTTAATCATTGACAATTACACTTTTAGAGAGAGAGAGAGATGTTAGACATCGTGAAACAGAGTGAGAGAGACAAATTATTATTTATTAATGAATCAATTGCATGAAATTTATTTGTAAATATACAATTTTATAAGACTGTTTTATCTTATATTTTAATATTCAGGACTAAAATCCAAAGTTCTTGTTTTTTTTTTTTTTTAAGGACGCACGCTTCCCAGGGGCGGCCTTACAGTTACAGCCCACGGGTAGTATCAGGTACCCCTCATACATCGCTTATCTGATCCAACCTTTCAAGTTTCAGTCCCCTCCCTCCATCCTTTCCCGTTCGTCGTTTTTCGCGCGGAAGTGACGCCACTGTCCCCTGACCACTGCCCAGTGCCCACCGACAAATTCATTTCCGAAATCCATTTGCAAATTCCCTCAAGTTAATTACAGTGATTTCTTAAAAAGTTACTGGTGACTTGTGATAATTACAAGACGAACCCTTAGGCTCGTACCCATTAATCGCATCTCAAAAACCATTTTAAAAACAGATTTTATTTTTTTTTTACTGTAAAAAACAGATTATATTTGCATACTAACAAGTGATTCCCCCAAAAAAAAAAAAAAGTTGAGAGTCCATGAGCATCAATTTTCTGCATCTGCATATACACCGATCAAGCATTCAACTGGAGATCAACATGATCTCAGCACTATTCTTACAATTCGTGAAAAATCAGCAACCTATTCATTACCAGTACAACGCTACGACGGCTGTATTGGAGCCTTCCTCTAACAATCTATGATTTGAATTGCTGCTGCATCAAACTTCCCATACCTGACAAAAGAATGGTAGGAAATTGAGATAACATATCAACAATAATGAGCAAAGGAAAATGTGAAGGTAAAACATCAGAAAATTTCAGGATATAAAAATACCCACATGTCAAGCACATTCAGTAAACAGAATTACACCATATCTCTAAATCGCAACATTCTGTACGAGAAACGAGAGGCAGCATGGTATCCGTGGCCCTTATAAAATTTGCCACCTGTTTGTGTATCTGTATTGCACTATCTATGTATACTTCTTTTCAACAAGACTAACAACCCAAAATAAAGGCATGCACTTCAGCCCAACTGGAGACTGTGTAAAGAACGCCTGACAAACCCTTCCAAACGGAAGAGTTTTCATCAATGTATTCCTTCTGCTTCTTAACCAAGCCAGGAAACAATGGGACAAATGAAATACCAAAATGCGTCCCTACTCTCCTTAGGCTAGAACTTGAACCAATCACAATTCCAATATCCGCTTCAAGTAGACATAGCAAATCACCCACCGAGTCCCCAACATAAACAGTCAAATTCTTCCTGTCATCATTGAAGTTGTTCAATATATGGCGGAACGCTTGGACCTTTTCAAGGGGAGATTCCATCCTCTTAACAATTTCACCAGTGGAGACAGATCCCTCAAAAGTGAGCTCATTAGCATGCACATTCAGCTCATTTAAGCCAGCTGCTCCATTTTTTTGTTGTGAGGGTAGAAAGAGAGAGAATTAGCAAGAAAATATGGAAAATATGATACTCTTAAGGCATATCCTCAATAAAAAGTAATCTGAATTTAGAAGAATGAAAGAACAATCTAGCATAAAATCTTGTACAGCGATAAATATGCCAACAATTTAACTAGCATACACAAACAAATATATCAAGGCTTTCTTTGCTAGGCCTCAAATAACCAAAACTAAACTAATTCCAAACAACCAACAGGAAGTGATTTGAGTGAGACAGGAACAAATTTCACGAGCATTCAATCACTCTCATTAGCCATTCTGACACAGTCATGCATAACAAAAGGTAACTCTACCAACAGTAATCTTATGTGCACCTATAAGAATGAAAATCAACATAGAAATTTTTATTTGAAATTGACAGGGAACATAAGAAAATGCAAAATGAACAGAGCAATCAGTTCAAGTTCTAATGGGAAGGCAAAAGGAATTAAATTCCATTTACTCGAGTTAAATGGAATTAATATACAATATTAACATCAGAGAAGAAATTTCAGCTTTATAAGGGATATACCTGACAACAAAGCAGACTTAATTAGCACATCACACCAGCAGTATGAGAGTACATGCACATTTGCATTCAATTTTTCATTCTTTACAATGTTCTGAAAGAAATTAATGCAACCATCTTGAAGAATCAGATGCTCCCCAGCTCGTTTTATATCTTCAACGTTTAAACCCTTGAGTACCCCTGACTCTATAACCCTATCATTTGCCTTTTTCTCAAACTTTGAGAGTTGCTCCACTGCTACAGACAGTTTTTGGAAATCAAAATTCTCCACTGCCAAACACATGAAGGCAAAGTCAGAACTAAAAATGTCTGAGAACAGAATGTAGATTCTTCCTAAGTCAAAATATCTTAAAGAAAACATAGAATATTATCATACATCTCTCAGCAGGCATCATAATGTTTTCTATACATTGCTCATACTCCTCTGTATATTCCTGGGATAGTTCCTTCCATGTATTCTTGAGATCAATTGATGACCTCCGAACAGTTTGATCCATGGATTGATTCTGATCAGATTTTGTTGCTGTCAAAATTGCAATTTCTGCCAATATGGCAGATGAATCAATAACAGTGCATGTCAAATCAAAATCAGAAAATATCATGAGGCGGTCTCTTTCAGGGGTATGTTCTTTGGTCAAGGGTACTACAGTTGGTTGAAATAGTGGCTGAGCAGAGAAGAAGTCTATTTCAAGCTTCATTGCTTGGAAATATAGCTTTTCAATAACAGCAAGCTCTTCGCCTGTCAAAGGGACACTTAATTTCTCAAGCACGTCTTCTGTTTGTAAAGCAGAGGCCTGAATTAAAAATAAGAATAAATGAGTGTTGGAGGCAGGGAAGACCATCGATTAAATGAATGTTCTTTCAATATTCAACACAAGAGAGATATAAAGGCAACAATAAGACGTTCTGTTGTCAATTTGACAAACCTGGAAACCTCCAGAAGAGTAGTTGTCGATCCACTCTTGGTAAGGGTGAGGATCCTTCTTGTCTAGAACTTCCTGAAACTTCTTTCCCAAAAAGGCATAGAGGCTCATGCAAGGTGTCATGGCACCCAGAGTATAGGCAGCAATCTTGGTTTTCTCAAAAGGTGTTGCCAGTTTACCAGGATCTTTCACTGCATCCACCTTCCCAGAGGCTGTAGCCAACAGGAAGTCTGTATACTTGACAGTCGCAGGGTTAATATTCTCTTTGGCAAGATCTAATCCCCATTCCTACACATCGTTTCAAATACCACACCAAAAAAAATAGAGATTGAGTGGTTTAAAAAACTGCAAGCGTGTCTAAATTATCCATAAAGTTAAATGACCATGAGACATGTTTCATGCATTTCAAGATTGGGATAATTGACTAACTCTCTGACAATAGATACAATCTCTACTGTACATTTGCTACCAAATAACAATGATCAATTAAGAATTTGCGAGAAAGAATTTCTAAATTTTCCTCCTTCAAAATACTTCTTAAGTTCTCATTCTCATGCTTCATTTGACTGGATGTACCTTGCTCCCATGGTCATATTCTAAAAATACACACGAGTTGATTATTATGAATGCACAGCGTGCAAGTTTTAAAGAGATCAAGTTGCAGACGATTTTCTCCTTTACCCTCAGCGTTCAGTCTCTAAAATATAATTTTGAAACAGAAAATCAATAGATCATGCAAGAACAACAGTCATGCATAATATATTGACCCACCAACACTTGAAAATTATCTCCATAAACAAAATATTCAGTAAGAAAATCCTAGGAAAAGATGTGGCAGCAATAAAATAAAGTAAATAATATACCTACAGAAACCATTCCCAACCAAATATCCTTCCATATACATAAATGAGAACTACATAATTCAGGTTATTTACTCAAACTATTATGTGTAACTCAGAAAGAATAAAAACTATAGTCCTACTCAAGTCCATTATATTGGAAAAAAAACATCTCACCTGCACAAGTGAATTATGCAACTTTAGCTCTTCTATAACTGACTTCCTCAACTCAGAAATTCCGAGCTTCGCATCATCATCATCAGCACGCTCCTCAGCCAACTTGTACCTGTCAATTCAATCAAAAGGATAAAATTTAAAACAACAAGAAGACTTGATATGACCTTATAGTTATTAATGAAGGAAAGGACAAGAGACTAGGCTGAAACTACGAAACGCCGATGTTTTAAAACAGTCATATCATATCTTATGGATACACAATACACGTATTAAATAAGACAAAATGATCCAAACTCCATTTAAACAGTAGTATATCATGTTTCTTGCAGTGTATACATAATACTTTTTTTCCTTATATCAAGGGATTAATAACGCTTTACTAGCACCAGCCACCTGACAATTACTTGATTAGCCCTTGCTGCAACTTACCAGAAGTAAGAGAATTTCAAGACTAGGCTACAGAGCCGTAAAAAACAACTCAATTATCCTTACATGAGGTGTTACAAAATCTAGAATCACGAGCAATCATCTTCTGCTTCTCAAAAATCAGCCAGGAGACATAGCAACATAATTATAGTCCAGAAAACGAGTTTTAGCAATTAATTGAATATGTTACTCATTATAGGCTAATCTTGAACGTCTACGATAGAAGGTTATCCTTGAAATGCCAATTTTGAAAGGGCGAAAATATGTGTATTATCTTATTTTTGGCATACCAATTCAAGAACCAAGAACGGAAATGGGGAAAAACATGAAAGAAAGGTATTCAAAGACTATCTTGCGTAAAGAATCAGTTCCTTACAAGTTAAGATTACGAAACTTTTCGTATTTCAGTTTCGTTTTATAACTCCACTACAGCAAGAATACACTATCATTTGTCACAGAAATTAAAGAGAAGAAGAAGAAGAAGAGTTAAATAAAAGAAACTGAAAAAGAACAAGAAGAAAAAGAAACAGATGGAAAGAGAAGCTCACGCTTGATCAAAGGCCCGAAGAAAATGAACATCCTGAGAGATGTAATGACGGAAGGATTCAATCTTCAAATTGCCGGAGGCCAAGCACACAGCAAATGGAGTGTACATGGCAAAAATAGATTCTCGATTAAACTTGTTCCAAAAGCGCCTAGCAAGTCCCGCCTCCGTGTGGCAGGACGAGATAGATGACTTAGGCGGCATCGCCATTGGGATTGACGATCTCGGAAAAGAGTCAACAAGGCAGGATCTGAGCGAGTACGGAGGAACAACTCGAAATGAGTTAGAGTAAATGAAATGGATGGGATTGAGAGGGGCTTTGATTGGGTTTAAGGCGAAGCGTGTGAGCATCAGATATAGCGAGAGAGAAAGAGAGAGACGGCGGTGACTGTGCGTGCCGCACTCGCTGAAAGGGGGGAGAGAAGCGCGCCGGGGGGGGGGGGGTGGCAGTTGGGTCGCTGGGGGTGTGAAACGGGAGGGAAGTGTTTATCTGGTTAGTGCAGAACCGAACGACGGCATTTTTTCCCCCTTCTATGCCGGCTCGGGCCGCTCATTCAACTCAAATATGGATCAATTGGCCCATGTGAAGCCCGATAAGCTGGGCCTTTGACGACTTTAGTGCCTTTGCTTAAAAGTTTTTTAGAAAATCTTAAAATAAGACTATGAAAATATATAAATGACGATTTAGAGTTACAAAATTGACAAATTTTAGTTCAACCTGTGAGTAGAAATTTTAAATTTTGTGAAACTACGTAAATACCCAGAATTTTCATAAAAAGAGTGTCTCAATTCACAATAACTTACAGTTTGAATATATATTACTTAAATGCCTCTATTATTGTAAAAACTCAAAGGCATATTCAAGATTGCCTGTGATAGTCAAATCGTCCCCCACAAACCAAAACCCATCATAGCATATTCAAGATTCATCTTCAATTATGGTTTGTTTTTTGTTCATGGCTTTGATGTTTCTTTATTTTTATTTTTATTTTTTTGTCTGTGTTTGGATTTTTTTTAAATCCACTATCTATGAACTTTGATCTATGCTCAACAAACCTAGTGCTTTTCAATGGGTTCTGATAGAGATTAGGCCACCAAGGGGTTCCATCATCTTTTCCTTCTCCTCCTCCCTCTTCTTCTCTCCTTCTCAATCTAGTTATTAAAAGCATGTCTCTGGTCTTCGATTTTCAAGTTCATCGCTTCCATAGATTTTCAAGTTCTTGCATGTGTTAATTGTTCTTTGTAAGGAAAAGGGGAGGGCGGCAATGGCTGTTTCTATTATGGCCGGTGGCTATTTTCCTAGTTGACGATGATGGTGGGTAAAAGAGATGAAGGGATTGAAGTAAGCATAGGCAAACATGAATGAAATTTTTGGGCACAAAGGTATATTTAATGATGGTTAGAGATGAAGATAACTACTTGATTCTATAGATATAAGTTCGTTGTCACTACCGATAAGTGAGAAGGTGGTGGTGAATGGAAGCTATGGAGAAGAAGCCCGTTTATACACTTTTTTTAAACAAAATTTGCCACCTAGATAATGAGTCATTATCTTGAGTGCTAATGGTAAGGTGACAAGTGTGGGATATAAGTCAAACAAAGAAATTAACAGTCAGACTTAACATTGTTAATGGATAAGGGCAAAATTGCTACGTTTTTATACTTTCAGGGCAACATTGAGACAAAAAAACTTCCAGGGCAACATTGCTCCTTTGCAAATACTTCTAGGGCGAATTTGCATCTTAAATGTTTTTTAGGGGCAAAAGTAACTATGTGGTTACATAATAGATGGGCAAAAGTAACTTTTTTGACTGAAAAAAATGAGTTGGAGCATGATGTGGATGGATAAAACAACCTTAAATTATAAATTTTTTACAAGGAAAGGTAAATATCATATGAGGAAGAAAAAATAAATATAATATAAACAAAAACTTAACTCTATGTGCACTGAAATCTAGATTGGCTTGAGCTTTGATTACCCCAGTACCCCCTCACCATCGCCGACAATGTAAGAACTCAGCATGATGGCTCCTGTCTTAAGGTAGTGTGTCAAGTTCAAATTCAGCTTTTCATCAAGGCCTTTTGAATTGTTTCTTTCTCAACGATTTCCATGATAAGGTATCTAAAACGATGACTCAGTAGAAGAAGTTCTTGTCCTCCACTGGTCGCCTCCTTTGGTGGCTCAACTTACGTGGCTCAGAGATTATTTTGCCGCCATTGACATTGGGATAAATAATTATACTTTTAGTAGAATAGGAAATGTCAAATTTTCCCAACTATTTCACTGAGTTAAAGAGATCCTCTATCCCCTCTAACCCAATCAAACCCATTCTCAAACCCGTTTGGAAACATCATCTATAGAGACCACTTAGGCCAGATAGGGTTATAGGATTTACTGACACTTTGGAGGGGGATTATACTGGAAAGACTCTTCCATATTGACATTGATCGCAAAATATTCACAGATCTCACAATCCCACTACATTTTATGATCGTGCAATTCATTACCTGCTAAATAGACCATTAGCTTAGTGATATTTGTACACTACAAAAAAAACATATATTTGTAGCGGTTTTAACCGCTACAAATAATATTAGTAGCGGTTTACAAAACTGCTACAAAATCGTATGTTGCAAAACGTTTTATAGCGATTTCCAGAAACAGCTACTTATTGGACAAAAACTGCTACTAATTTGTAGCAGTTAATAAACCACTGCAAAGGTAACAAATATTTTTTAAGAAAATTAGAAGAATTTGTAAATATTTGGCTGGAAATTTTTGAAATTTAGCATGAAATTTTGTAGCTGTTTTAAAAACCACTACAAATGTAAAAAATCTGGCAAGAATTAAGGAAAATTTAAATTTTAGAGCCAAAATCTTAAGAGCAGTTTTAATAAAACCGCTACTAAAATATAGCATTTTTTTAAAAAAAAGGCACCAAGGTGAGCGCCAAAATGAAATATTTTGTAGCAGTTTCAAAACCACTACAAAAAAGCACAGATGAAAAAACAATTATTTAAACTTTTCGCTAAATAAGATAAATGTAATATTTTAATTTTTTTAATAATGAATTTGGATGTGATTAAAAAACCGTTAATATAGTGAAAATGATATAAATTTACTTTTGATATTTATAAAAATTAAAATGAGAATATATATAATCTTAATTTGTTGTTATTAATAAAAAAAATTAATTGTTAGAAGAGTATGAAAAAATGAAAGAAGGAGATAATAGTTTTTTTTGGATCAAATAAAGAGATAATAGCTGAAGTTAATAGGGC
>JBAGKO010000010.1:684582-712579 GCA_037177275.1 Acacia concinna
AAATGGATGAAAGACATTAACCTAACGATCAATTGAGAGAGATAACTTCCCTTGATTAATAAAGATGATGGATGATCAACATAAACACTAAAATTGAATAACAAAAAATATAAAAATTGTCATCAATAAGAAATGTTTGTCATGTTCGGCAAATGCATTATATGCATAATGTGCGGGCATAACTTTTATTTCAATTTTAATTGAATTTGGGGCAAATAAGTCATTTTACGTTTATAGTGAATAGCATTCAGGTTCCTTGGGAGCCCATTGCAATTTGATTTTGTGGGACTTAGTTACAATTAATTCCACTAATTGGTACTTAGTTGTAATTTTCCCAAATGACTTATTTTCCCAAATTCAATTAAAAATTGAATCAGAAGGGAATTTGTGGATTAGGGCTTGTAACTCTTCATTCTCATAGCATTCGATTAGTGTTACATGGTAGGCAGTGTCCCAACTACAAGCGTTAACCAGCCATCATATGGTTGTTGCCTTTTTCAGTGCATCATAATCTTAAGTCGTGATCCTTTTTTAGCAGCAAGATTCTCATAACTCTCTGTTCTCTCACATGCCAAAATTTTGTCTTAGCATCACATCGTCTGGCGGTTAGTGTGGTGGTGTAGGTACTGACGTCGTCTAGTCATCATCTAGTGGTCGCCTATTTCTTGATCACATCGTCTTAACTCATGATCTTCTGTTCTTTCAAAATTATGCAACACATTTTGACAAGTTCTAAGTAAGTTAATAACAACTTTTAAGCATATGATGAGACGCTATGACAAGTCTTGTTATTTTCAAAAAAAAAAAAAAAAGAAATATAGAAAAGTTCATTCGCAACATGAACGAAATATCGATGGAGTATTATATTGTGAGGAATGTTAATGATTATGATAATATATGACTTTTGAATGTAAATAATGAAAAACATCAAAATTACGCAGCACATTTTGACAGATTATGGACAAGTTATTAAAAACTTTTGGTTAATAACAACTTTTACGCACCAGATTAGACAATTGGAGCTCAGAACAACAAGTCTTGATATTTTCCCAAAAAAAAAGAGAGAAAGAAACATAGGAAAGCTCACCGTGACATGAATAAAACATCAATAGAGTATTGTATTGTGAGGAGTGTTAATGATTATAATAATATATAACTTTAACATGTAAATCATAAAAACCTATTAAAAGTATATATGATATTTTAAAGGTTTTGGATAAGTTAATAACAACTTTTAAGCATTTGATGACATGCTTTAATTGAATTTGAGTAGATAAGTCATTTTACCTTTTGAAATAATTGCATCTAAGTTCTTTAGAACATCACCACAATTAAATGATTTTATGAGACTTAAGTGCAATAAAGTGTATTAATTGGGATCTAACTGCAATTTTTCAAAAGAATATTCTGATTGTTACCAATAACGGGCCTTTGTTTTATTTTTATTTTTTTTGGTTAAGAGTATAACATAATGGCACATTTTCCAAATATCAAATAAAATAAAATTCTTTGCCCTAAGACCATGGTTCCAAAGGGTAGAGGCGCAAATTGTTGGGATCGGGCGACGAAAGAATTGCCATAGCGGACTGCTGTGGAATCAAGCAGGGCTACTCAAATTTGCTATCTGCTTCAGTACTGATTCGCCTCATTTTTCACTCTGTTGTCCTAAGGTTCGAAGTTTTTTTTACATATCCCTCTTTGCTTCTACCTTTGATCTTGCTTGTTCGATCCTTTTCGTTTATATTTTTTTCTTTTTTGGATGGGAAGGCATACACATATCGGCAACGCATGCAACACTCGCCGGATTTTCTCGCGGTCTGTTTCTTTGTCAAGAAATTGCAAGGAGAGAAAATTTCTTTTCTTTAAATAAATCAACCAACTTTACAATTTTGTCCGTTGATTAATACGTCCAGCTTCCCCGGTTGAAATTGGATGTTCAACTCGTATACTCTCCGCTTCATTACAAGTGTACAAAAAAAAAAAACTTTCTCAAACGAGGGAAATTAGTTGGATTTTCGATAAGCATTAGATCATATAATTATTCATATTGTTGATTTTCATACCCTGTTTAAAAATCATTTAGGTTTTGTGTAATGTACATGTTAAAGACTTGAAGCATTGATCTGGAGTGATTGTAATTAAGCGCTAAATTGATCTTGACCTCAGATTTGCGTTTAACCCCCTACTTTAGAGGCCATACAGGTGATGAGCCTTAGCTTACATTTATGTTTATCAATAGAGGAGTTTGAATAATCTTTTACCAGTCCTGATATTTCTTAACTTTTGTTTCAGTTCTCTGAAGATGTAGTGAGTTGTGACTGCTGAGGACGAGCTGTACCAGTTTATATCTTTATATCCTGGAATATGGACATCAGTAAGAGGATGACCTGTGATAGTGTTCATGCTGTGCTAAACTGTGATGACATTCTGCAAGAGATTTTACTACGGCTACCCCCTTCATCTATTTGCAAATTAGTTATCACATCAAAGAGATGGCTGCGTGTAATATGCAGCTCTTCATTCTATCGTTGCTATGTGAATAGATGGGGACAAAAGTTTAGACTTTGGGGTTTCTTTGTATGCAACTTTTTATACCTAGGAAGACCCCGTGATGGCTACCAACGCCCTCTTTGGGAACCTGCGTTGCCATTTTTATCCACCTGTAAAGAGGGTGATGATCTGAAGTCTTCTGGGGTTCTCCGAAAACTTGGCTACTTCATTGATTGTTCCAATGGCATTCTTCTTTGTGGTCGTCATCCAAAGACTTATTATGTGTACAATTTCAAGAACAAGCAAAAATACCCACTTCCAGAACCTCAGCAGTTCTACAAAATGTTGTGCATGGCATTCATTGTTGAGGAACACCTTGATGATGACATTTGCTACAAGGTGATTCGAGCTAAATGTGAGTGCAAACTTAAGGTGCGCAGCACGGTCTCTATTGAGACATTCTCTTCAAAAAGTGGAACTTGGAAGCAGTCTACTCTTGCATGCTCAACAACTTTTGCACTGCGCCCAAGGACAGTAGCTATGGTGGTCAAGGGAATTGTCCACTGGTTTGCAATGTGGGGAAACCTTGCTATTTATGACCCACGTTTTGGAGATAGGCGGATAGCTCTAGTAAAACTGCCAGCAGGTGGGCTTTCACATGAGCATGAGGAGTCAGTTCTTGGGGAGTCATCTGATGGGCTTTTACAGTATGGTCAGAGCAGTAACTTGGGTGTGGAGATATGGGTTCTTGAGAATGATGACGGAGCTAACTCCTCCACTGACAGAAACTGTGCACAGGTAAGGAAGAAGTGGAGTTTAAGGTGGAGATTAAATTTTAAAGTAATGTGGAAGCAAAACCCAACTCTCAACATGCAATGTAAAGAATCTCAGATACTATCGTTCCTTCCTCAGAATTCTCAATCCATCTTTATTAGATCGGGGTGGAACATTTTTCAATGTGATCTGGAGACCAAAAGAGTGGAAATAATTTATTATCAGGGTCGTGGAGCTGCCATTTCGTGGGAGTCAAGTAAAGTTGTTCCTTATTTCCGACCAGCTTGGCCATTGGCTTGTGTGTCATAGCAGAAATCCCAGATATGATTTCGGTTGAATCAAGTAGAAATTTTACGGCCCTTGATGTGTTTAAGTTGTAAGTAGGGGTAATGAAATTTCAGTTTTAAACTTCCCTCCGCCATAGGACCTTCATTTTCTTATGGTTCCAAGCCAGTGTATCTATCTCTCGTTATCTGGTTTTGATCAAACCAAGGAAAACATTTCTTTTGTAATGATATGTTAGAAGGTAAAATGAATGTAAAAGCATCTTTTCCCTAATCTTTTTTGGGTGCTTGAAGCCCCTAGAAGCAGTCTAGGAATTCTGATTTTTCGTAAACTGGTTAGTGATGGCCGATGATGGCCTTGACTGGATGGGTAAATTCTGTGTGTCTTAGAATCATATTTGTACTCTTGATGTTAGCATGTCCCTTTGGTATCAAGGGTTTTTTTTGGAAGGAAACAGACGTGGGGAAAGGAATTATCATGGTTTAAAAAATTGGACTGGACTGGCCGGTTCGACCGTGAACCAGCCCATGGTCCGGTCCAGTCATACAAATAACCGTTGACCTGGTCAACGGCCGGTCGAACCGGTCAAACTGGCCGGTCAGATAGGAAAACCAGCCGGTCCGGTTTTTATAAAAAAAAGAAAAAAAAATACTTCTTATTTATTTATGAAATCGAGTGAGAATTCAAGGGAACAAAACATTTTTTTAATAGTATCTCTCCTTTTTTCAAAAGCTTCGGGGGCACTGTCCCCTGCAACCCCCGCAAAGGGCGCTGCTCCTTGACCGTAGTTAACTCTGTGTAGCGTGTTACACTACTTAAACCTAATAATTCACACAAAATAGTGATTTATCAGCCTGTCGCTTGGGTATTTAGTAATAACATTTAAATTATAATATTTTAATAAGCTCCGTTTAATGGCCGGTTCAACTCTCGGTCCGACCCGGTTGAACCCTAAACCCATACCGTGACCGGTTCTTTAGCCGGTCCGGTTTTTTGTACCTTGAGAATTATAGAGGGATAGGAAAAGAGATGGCAGTGAACTTTAAAAAAAATGTTTGGTAGGTCAGTGGAACTTTACAATAATTTCAACCTGATGCACGCCTTTTATATAATGCGGTATCAAAATACCAATATACTCTTGCGCAGAAAGTAAATGGATCTAACTAGGAAAACACAGCTGCTGCTCACCACCAGAGAAAGAACCAAAAAGTTACTAATTAGGTGTTTGAGTAGTTAATCATTTACAACAATCTAAGTAATCCATAAAACCAAGAACAATTGAGAGAAAAAAGAAAAAACAAGAACGGGAAGAGATATGATTATTGAAGACCCCAACTACAACCATGAAGGCTCAATTCACAGTATTGAAGAAGCTAGTTCTCTAGTTGCCATTGACGTGGGAGGGAGGCTATTGGGTGAGATTTGTGCGAAAAGGGGATGTGATGGGGTTATAGCAGGGTGTTTAAATTTTTCCTGTGATGATCCTGAGCAATATTAGAAAATTTGGAATAGGAAAAAATTGGATTTGGGATAAAAATGAGATTTCTAGATCTCAAAATCATATAAATATATATATATGTACATGTATATTAATTTGACATTATTCAATAATCTTTGACTCTCTTATCTCAGTTCTCATTCTCACTCTCAGGTCCCTCATCAAGTCCCAATGATGATGGATTGAGAACATATTTTTTGATGATGTTGAGATTTTATAATTTAAATTTACATTAAATTATGTACTGGGAGTTATATGTACTGTAATAGACTAACTTGATACTAGATTAATTATATGTGTTTTACATTGAAGCATATATATTGATAGTAGAAAGTAGGCCCATTTGTGGTAAAAAATGGGCTACAAATCAAGCATTGAAAAAAAAAAGTCCATAATTTAAGAAATTTCCGATTTTGTCATAAGATTTCTATCCCGATCAAGATGAAAAATTTTTGAGATTAGGATTGGGATAGGGACTGATTTTCAATCCTAAACCCTTTTTGGGATTAGAAATGAGATTTCTCGATGCCGTTTCATCCTGAGTCCACCCCTAGGTTATAGATAGGGAGAGGCAAGACTGTGATTAAATAAAATAACTGAGGGCGTAAAATGCTTTAATTTCAGTTTTGCAAAACAACCGTCTTTGCTGGCTGCCGGTGCAAATATACTTGCATTTTGATATTAGATTATTTAATTAAAACAATAAAAGAATTATCCTGATGTGCTGTATCTAAAACAACGTGCTGAAAAGCCAGAGTGAAGGTTTTTTTACAAATGCTAGGTGTACAACTATGGAATTGCACGGTGGCTGTCGGAAGTGGTGAGATGAAGTCCATTGGCATCCCAATTCCACAAGTCCGCCAATAAGGCTAAGCTAATTTGGGCTTGGCAACAGGAAACTAAAGCCAGAGTTCTCACTGATAGATGGTGGGGCCTCCACATCGGAGATATCTATTTGTTCCATCGACCTTGACAGATCATCTACAGAAAACGGAATGCTGTAAAGCAAATAATTCCAAAAGGTTAATGCCAACCACAATTTCTCCATACAACTATGTACTTCCTTTTCAATAGCTATGCTTCATCTTCATGACTTTCTGAAATTCATTTAGGCCTCATTCGGTCAACAGTCAAACTCATCAACAAAGGTGAAATCAAATAAAAAGCGATACTTGATGTTTGACTGATATGACCTTACCTTGAATCATCATCCAGCAGGAAAGAACTACTAAGAGCGATATTCGAATCTTCAGCCATCAACACTCTCATACTGGTAATGACCTAGATGAAAACATGGATCAGGCAAAGCCTAAACATAGCTTTTCTGCACCTGAAGCTGTAATGCTTTTGTTCACGAAAAGGTAACTCCCAGCCTATTTTTGAACAAGGGTTTACTGAAGAAACTTACATCACTTGCCACGCTATGCGTGCCATACTTGTCATCCCAGTACATTGTGCTGATACGATATAATTGTTGGATGCTGAGTACCTGTAAATAGTGCAATAAGGTTGGGAATTGTTCGGGTAACCATATCCTTCTGCTCCTCCATAATAACTATAGTTGCCCCTACTTACCGGGCACAGGTCATGGCTTATTTCATCCAGTGTTTTCTTAGGTTTCTGGTGTATAACCTGAACAAAGGGCAGAAAAGATGAGTTCGCTATATTTGGCTATCTTAGCATAAGAACAATTGGTATGCAATGCAGGTAGTAAGATACCAAAAATCCAATCGCCTGTCTGATATGCTTCAGCTCATCCCACGCTGAACCTGCATACTGCATTGTTGTTGGGAGAGGGAAAGTGGGAGGTTAGTAGGTGTATCGTATCAACAACACTTTACAGGATAAGAGTAGTGAAATCAAGGCACCTCTTCTGTCGCCTTATAACACCAATGCTCCAATTCAGCCAAACCAGCTTTGACAAATTCTCCGTTACTGAATGAGCAGCACTCCCTCCTTAAAAGGAGACTGTAACAAGAAATAAAATGTGTGATGATAAAATCATTTTGTACAACAGAAAACAACCCTTAAGAACTGTGGAAGTAGAAAAATACTAACCTGTTGAATAGTTGAACATTTATACAAGCAAAAATTTGAGTGAACAACTTGCGAATCAAAAATGAGGGAACCTGTCAAAATGAAGTAGAAAAATAAAACACATAAGATAGAGAAGAAAACCCCCTCTCCTTCTTTTAAAGAAAAAGTTCTATGCAAGTATAAACCCCCTTTATGTTATGTTTAAAATCTGAGATGGAAAATACTTGTGTTATTTTAGGACTTGAATGCAATATAATAGAGGCTCGTGAAATTTAGAATCGCAAGGATCAAGGGAAAAAAAAATGCATGATGACCTCTGCCCATAATAATACAAATATAAAGAGGCATAGAAGAAAAATGTCAAACGAGATTCTACTAACATTATTTTCTTTCAAACAATTCAAATGCTTCTCAAGGCTTTTAACTATCCCCTGCCAGTGACCCATCAAAGCTTTCTGAGCTTCGGTATTTGCAACTGAAAGTTGTCCCTTAACGAGGCCTGCTCTGGATGTTCTTGGCACCTATCTCAAGGCAATCAAACAATTACATTTAAAATCCTTAAATTTGATAGAAGGACGGCAAATGAAGTTAACAATACTCTTTGAAAACAAAGATACAGCTACCAACCTGGATGCACGACGTCACCGTGTTAATAATTTCTTTCCTTAGATTATCCCGAATCATTCCATATATTTTTTCTAGATACGCAGTAAGCTGCTGTTTGAAAAGCAAAGCTGGGTATTTGGCTTCAACTTGCCGCAATGAGTCTGCTCCACCGCTTATTCTACCATGGATTAAGGAGAGATTAACCCCCTGAGGGGCTCCACGGAAACTCTGAAACAAGATGAAGAATCATCCGATGGGCCAAAGTTTTTCTACAGGTATTACTCTGTTCAAACAAGAACATTATATTTACCTGTGTCATCCTCCCAAATAGGGTTGCGGAGGAAGAACGACGGCGTTGTGGGGCCATTCCAGCAGCACCACTTGCCTTTAGTGTGCGCTGGAGCAACAGTAGAAGTGTGGATGCATTGGATAACCAATAGGCCAAGACATCATTGTCCTCCTGGTTCTGAGGTCCAGGAAAAAAAGAAATATATATATATATATATATATATTTGAGTTAGAAAGTTATAAACGTCAAGAGTAACAAAGAGAGTGAAGCATGCTGGAGTTTCGCTTTTCACACCACAATTTGATCGCCAATGGCATGAATGATACGATCAAAAACACTAGTGCGCTCAACTTCAAATGATCTCCAATGCAAGAGACATTTGTATATGATACATGCAGCAACAGGTCTGTTCCCCGCAAAGCCTACATTTTGCATAATTATTTTTTTGATGAGCAGCTCTTGATTTTCCTGCTGTTTCTCATTTAGTGATTTCTGTGGTTTATCATCTACTTCGGCACGTTCCCTCTGGTTAATTGATAAACTATGAAGATCCTGATTAGTTTATGAGAGTCAGATCCATGTACTGTATGAATTATCCCACCCAAATGAACAATAATATAAAATAGTTACATACCAAGGGTATCTTCGCTTCTCCGACTAGATGACCACTTTCAGCACCTCTCTGACATGAGGTAAGAAAGTATATTAAAGTAAACTAACACCGAGCTTTATATTATTGTCGTGTACATAAGAAGCGTTCTAAAGAATACCTGTATAATAGATCTTGAGCGTCCTGAAAGGAGTTTACTTGGTGTCATTGATACAGCTTGCTGACGTAGAACCCGATTCTCTGATTCTAAATTAGTAATTTTCTCTTCCAGCCTAACCAATAAATTATCAGATTTTAACCAACTTACTCAGGAAATTAATGAGTGCTTATGACACATATGAATTAGGTCTAAAAAAAGATTATAGTCAATTTTCCAAAAGAGGAATTTAGTAATGCGAGAAATTTTTAAAACCTCAGATAGTGAATGGAAAAGCTGTAGATGAGCACTTTGATAGTTGATCTTTGATTAGCATGGAAAAACTATAACATCAAACACTTTTATTACCTGGTTAACGATTCCTGGAGTTGACAAACCTTCTTCTCTGTGTCCTCTAATTTTTTACCCTGCTCTTCACTAAAAGCTTGAGACTCATTGTATTTTCTTTCAAAATCTTCAGCTTTTCGTTTGTCTGCCTCTAATGAAGTCTGTGTGAACATAAAGCCCAAGGTAACATCAATTAGGTAACTTCATCATGATATGCTGCAAACAATAACTTTAGTTCATCACAATTAACTTAAGCAGAAACTAGTCTACTTATATTAATTAATTCTGAGATCCAGTCAAAGGATATTTAACGGGGGGAATATAAATTTTACTGCAAACCATTTGCTTTCCTTGGTGCCATAATTGTTTAACTGAAAGAAATAATTCGTTCTTCCTTATGTGAACCATCGCTGCCACTGGAAATTAGCTGGCATTAACTAGTTTTCCTTTGCACTGTCAATAATAAAGGAAGGGAATTCACAAGACATGATTTAATTATGCTTCTCAATTTAAAAGCTGGACATGACAAGCTACGCCCCTTTATTTTATTGAGAACAATTTAATGATAGTTCTCATAGAAACAATATGAAGACAATAAAACTTGTACTCAATTCAATAATGACACAGTTAATCCATTTGTTTGACATGATGGGTCACACATCCCCCCAGAACAGAACAAAAAATGTTTGATAAATTCTTTCTAGAATGCTGTTCAATCTAATACCAGTCAAGGAAGGGTAAAAAGAGTGATGTTTTACTTTGAGGTTATTATCGTTGTTTCTTTATAAAATAGTACATATAGGTGAACATGCTCCCAATATTTAAAGGAGCCATATATGCTTAAAAAGACACATGCTTGAAAGTAAAGTTGCCTAACAGCACATGTAATTTCCTGTCAGAATGAACTCTCTTACCTTCAGGCTCTCAACTTCCCCTGTTAGTGACTCAATCTTTTGTGTGTCTTCCACTAGAACTTGTGTTTCTTTAATGACAGGTGGCGCTTCCTCTACAACTTTCTTTGCATTCTCCCGCTCCTTGACAAGTAAAGCATGGGTTTCATCTATCTTGTTCTGCATCTCCTGTAGCGAGTTCTGCAGTTTTGCTACTTCTTGTGCTTTGGCTTCTTCTAGGTTAGTCTGCAAAAAATTTGTAGCCTTATTTGGGCTTTAAAAATTGACAGGTCTAGTTTTTTTCCCCCCTCAAAATTCAAGATTACATGCAATATCAATTAAAATAAAAAAGAGAATTCCAACATAGTATCCATCCACAAAACAGAGATGTTAGTTACCCTTAAACTTTTTTCTAATTGCAGACGCCAAGTGAGTTCCTCCACTCGTTTTTCCAGCTTATCCTTTGCTTCTTTAAGCGCACCAGTTTCTCTTGCAGCCTAGAGCAAATAAAAGTGATTTAAGCTTCTAGTAGAGAAAGAGGAATTATATCAAGAAAATCAGTAAAGAGGACTTATTTGCTACACGGATATCACAATTAAGACAGCAGTAGCATAAATATTCTGAGCAATTTAGCAATAGCATAAATAAAAAAAATAATAAAAGAATCACTAGAAAGAATGAAACGTGCCATTTTGAGTTTCCTAAGTTCTCTCCTGGCCAACCGCCCCCTCCATCTGCATTGTGCAACTATAGTACTGTTCTTGAGCCCCTTATAATATATTGTAGCCTTCCGGCATCGCCACCAAGCCTGCAAATTTAGAGAGATTATTTATTTATGAATATTGTGCACTGATAACGGGCAGATCATGTCAATAATATAGGACAAAATGACCTGAATAGTGACAGCAGCTTTAGTCCACTTCCTAAATCTGAACTGATTACGGGCACCCATTGTCCTTAAACCAGTTTGCAAGGTAAGTACTGAAGCTTGTAGTCCTTTATAGGATTTTCTAGTTGCATATCTGCGCACATTTTTCTGAATTTTCTTTGCTGCGGCCTCCCTTCTCATGTTTTCATAATGTTTGCCTGCCAGTCTTCCTAAGGATCATATATCATGCATGTTAGTAACGAGACTGATTAAGCAGTGCAGTGGGTTCTATATCCTAATTGGAGAATAATCTTGAAAATTAAATAGCATCTGGTAAATAACAGACTTAGGCTCTTAAACTTTTGGAGTATCTCACCTCTACATAGAGACTGCATGAATACTGTAGTTCTAAGCAATGCAAGATAATGATTACGAGCTTGATGGGTCCGTATGCGCCGTTGGATAATTTTGGCTGCCCGGCTGAGAACTTGAGCCCTCCGTGCATCTAGTTCGGCCATCTGACCTGCTCTCAAGAATATCTTTGTTTTCCCAATCTACAACGACTCAACCAATCAAATGTGTCTTTGAGGCCTTGAAATATGGTGGCATGAATATTTCTATGCATGTAATGCAATCATATAAGATTTTTGTTCACGTTTAAAGGCAGTATAATATAATGCTGCTGCATCCATAGATTTTAGTTCTTTATGCCAGCAGTGTTTACTGTAGCAATCAATGAAAAATATAATATTTTGGCACCTGATATCCTTCAAGACCGACTTTCTCCAGAATTTTTTGGCAAACGACCTTTTCATCAGAGCTGCTCATAGAGGAAATAAATTTGCAGATTAGTGCTGTCTTCGCGTGAAGAAGGTGATATGATATAAGTACTTACTTTCCATACACGACCTCTGGGGAAAGGATTCCAAATCTGTGAGCAAATTCAAAGAAAAGACGGCGAGTAGGGTAGCCAGCGCAACTAATTCTGATTGCCTCGAGAACGCCCTATAGGGATTACCCAAGGGAGAGGATCGGAGCCACAAAATTATGGACATACTTACAAACCATCATCTAAGGAAAGAAATAAAATTTGGATATCAAAGCATACTTACACCACAGCGAAGTTGCTGCATAATGTTGACATTCTCAAATATTGCGGGCTTAAGGACACTGTTTGGTTTTATACATCTGACATAATGAGGTTCTGTTGAGTTCAATGTCTCCATTAGTTGCTGTAGTTGTAGCTGCACCATTCAGATCATGAAAACATGATTTCTTAGCACCGATACTAAAAGTGCATATAAATTTTTTAAGGTTGTGACATGAGCTTCTACGTGTCAAAGAAAAAATAGTATGTTATTCAAGGAAGTGCTATGCAGGTATACAAGTGAACAGGGAAATCATGATACCTTAAAACGAGAGGCTATTGAAGAAAATTTTGATGATTTAGATGTCTCTTCTGGAAGAGGAGGAAAAAGGCCTGCTACGAAAGGACATTTGGAAGCGCTCAACAAATCTTGATGTTCAGGAACCACGTAATCTTTATTCTTGTCTAAAAAGTAGTCAGACTGGTACAAGACCTGTCCATTTTTTAGTGTAAGAATCAATGAGCAAAAACATGTCTTTTTTCAAGCATTTGGTCATACGATAATTAGCCATACCTCCCCAGCATAATGAGCAACGGTAAAATCTGTTCGAGACAATTTTGGCTTTATAAAACGCTTGTGATTCTTAAATGTTTGATAAAGCTTATTTGCAAATGTTTCGTGTGTTGACTTGGGAAACATGCTGGAAAAAAAAACAAAAAAAGAAAAACAGAGAAATAAGAAATAACGAAGGAGCAGATTCAAGAGACGCCTAACTATGTGACAAAAAGAATCAGATGAAAGCCAAACATGTTCCATCTTTCCATCCAAAGGTATAAGTCAAAGAAACATTGAACGAGATATGAGAGCACTACTTTGGAGGAAGAAATTTGGAGGGAAACAGAAAAAACGCAAGAAGAAGAAGAGGAGGAAAGGAAAAGAAAAACAGTTTTACCAAGCTTCATCAAGGAGAGCGACAATTCCTCCAGGTTTCTGCAAAGAAAGAGTCAACATGAAAACACTGGTGCAAAAATGGGGGAAAGAGGGGAAAAGCCAATTTAGGCATTGAAATTTTTGCAGACTGTAAAATAACTAATGGAAAATAGCTCAGAAGTAAACTTCTTGATCGTTCAGTTCTCAAGAACCAATGCATTCCAAAAGCTAATATTGTTAAAAGGTTCTTCAATGGTTTCATTACTATCTATAGAAATACCCCTTCATGCACAAGCCCTTTGGTTTAAACCATAGGATAAAAAATAAGTCCCCCAATATCCTCTACACTTTGCATGTTTCTCTTTTTTGTAAATGTAATGCGACAATGCTCTACAGTGCTTTCTGTTTATAGATATTGCAGAATCACAAAAATAGACTGCAGTATATCTTTAGAACAATAGATAAACTATACTAGACAGCATCAAAAAGATCATCGCGGGAATATTCAAAAGCACAAGTATCTCTATTTGTTTAGTCTCTGGACAAGTCAATTGATCATTTTGCAAGTATTGCTCTCTCCGTTCCATTTTATGAGATACTATTTTGAAAAGTTTCTTGTGAGCTCGACATTATACCCTCACTTAATTACAGAAATTACTTGTGCCGTTATTGCATTTAATTCCTGTATTTGATTAAAGAACCCAATAGAACATATTCTCTCTCCTCCACATAAATGAGGGCATTTTTGGAAAACAAAATTGATTTTATATATTTTTACTGCATCTAATTACTTTTAATAATTTCATTGAACAACTTAATCCAGTTATTAGTATCTTATAAAAAGGAACGGAAGGAGTAACAAACTAATCAAGTGGAGTCTCATGACAAAAGAGGGGGAGGGGAACCTTTTCAATAAGGTCTAAAACATCTTGATTATCAACAAATTCAATGTAACTCCAATCAATCTGCTCCTTTGTATATTCTTCTTGTTCCATTTTAAACACGTGCTGCAAATCATCAAACTTGTCAGATTTGGAAATATAATATATGAAAGAGACTGAAATGCTTAATGTGATCTGAGGTTTTGCCTGATTGAAATGTTGCTGCAACTTCTCATTTGTGAAATTGATGCAGAACTGCTCAAAACTGCAGAGCACGATATGCTGAAATTAAGTTACAAAGGATTGAAAACCAAGCAGAGGTGGCTTGTCACAATATGCTCAGTTTTGCATTCTCATTTATATTTATTTGTTTGGCTACCCTATAGATCACCTGTTAGTTTTAAAGCTTTCAAAACCATAGATATCAAGGACCCCGATCAAACATTTGGAATTTGGATCTTGTCCAATAGAACTATTAATCTTGTCCACCAACCTGTGTAATCCCAAAGAATTGCACTCAGCACCAAAACCATGCCTTGTACCATTATAAACGACAGGAAATATGGAATTGCCTCTATTTAAAGCGTCTTACCAGTCAAATAGCCGAGAATAAATTGTTTTTGCCAAGCCATCTCTACTTATTGCCGCACTTTGGGGGTCGAGGCTCCGCTTTATAACTTCTTCAGGGGTGACCATGACACGTTTGCACAATGCATCTTGCAAGGCATCAGCATCACACCTGATCAAACATGAAATATGATTATGACAATCATCCAAAAGTAAATTGAAACCCATGGCAGCAAACATACATGAGAAGCTCTGCAGTGGTTTTCAAGTGGAATTTTGCTTTGTCATCTTTCGGAACTGACGAGTCAACTTCTTTGCCTTTGGCAAAAACAATATTGCCAATATGAAGAATTGCAGCAACAACTCGGAAAATTGCTTCCTGAGGATAAAACAGTCGGGAAAAGCAGATAGTCAACTTTATCATTCCATATTTTAGTAGTATAGAAGTTAAATTCATAGCCGTGAAATGATATACCTGATCTTTTTGGCTTATTCCAACAACATCCATAGCTCTCCGGGTAGCAACATATTCACGAGCATCACTTACATCAGCCAGTTCATAACAATTTGATTGGTTCAGGTAGTGAAATGTTTTAGGATGATCTAGCTTGTATTTCTCAATTTCCTGCCAACAAAAGTTGCAACAGTTTATTAAAAGGAATTATCACAAGCCATGAGTAGATTTCTGATAATAAGTCACCTCCTGCGGTGCAGCACAAAGGAGATAAAAGCAGTGGTAGTTGCGTTCAGGATCATTAATTTGGCAGACCCGAGACCTCTCCAGAAGGTAAGTTCGAATGGCTGCTCCTGAGATTCTTCCACTCTTATCAAATTGGATCTCAACGAATTTGCCAAAGCGGCTGCATCATTAAGACAAAGGAAAATTCGAAAACAACTGTTGGCAAAAACTTTTGAGCTAATCAACAATTTGGGAAAAGAAAATTTGATAAATGGCAATCTATCAAACAACTATTGTCAACATCAAATTGACGTTTAGTTGCAGAATGGGGAAAGAGGGAATGTAGTGAGACTGGTTAATTCTGGATTTGACTGCATTGCCAAATGGAAGCAAATTGTTGTTCATAAAAGGCAATCTATCCAACAACTATTGTCTTCTATGAAAGAAACACTTGCCTCGAATTGTTGTTCCTAACAGTTTTTGCATTGCCAAATGCTTCAAGAACTGGATTTGACTGCATTCAGATCATTCAATTCGGGGTCACAAAGATTCCTTATCGAATTAATAAAGAAGTGAATGTTGTTGATAATAGAATGCAAATTGTTCGTTTCCAATTCTAGAGCGAGTATTTCATTGAATCTTACTTCAAGAACTTGTTGTTCAACTGTTCTTCCTTCTGTGGCAGCCCTACCACCTAAGAAAGCTAAATATCGCATTAGCATTTTTGTAGTTTCAGTTTTACCGGCTCCACTTTCTCCACTGACCAAAATCGAATTGCTTTTTCCTTCGTTAATCATTGCCCTGATTATATCAAAAGCATCAATTAGATATTTGGTTCAATAACAGAAACAAAAATTGGCTATAAGAAATTACCTATATGCAACATCAGCCACTGCAAATACATGAGGACTTAGTTCTCCGAAGGGAGCTCCCTTGTACTGTTGCATCATGTGAGTGTCATAAAGATGAGGTAGTCTTTGGAACGGATTTATGGCAATAAGAATATTTCCAGTATAAGTCTGCCATTACAATAACAAAATGAGAGGGAAATAAGCATTTTAGGATGATAAACTTTGGATACCATGTCATTTTAGAGGAAAGAAAGCCTTACATATATTTCATTCAATTCATATCTAGATTTTAGGTTCTGCAAGACTCCAGGCTCATGCAAATAAGACAGCTTGGTCATATCATCCACTCCACCGGCAGGAGCTTCCATATCTTTGGGATATATGTTTGATAATTTTGCAGAAACCTTCAAAACCACAAAACAGAATTTAAGATTTAATTTTTGCCTCAATCTGTCTCTGTAGTTTTGTGCGGTCCATTTCCAATTGATTATACAGGCATGGGAGGAATTGATGCTTCACAAAAGAATGTATTATTATGCTTATAGAAGTGAATTTTAGACAAATCTTTCCTACTGCAGTATAGTATCCCCACTTCGGTAATTCAATAAGAGAAGATACAAGCAAGGGAAAAAAACGACATTGAGATTTAAAGATCAAGCACAACACCAGAACTATGAGATGGAGAGAAGGATTGTGCATGGATCCTTGCCCTTTCATTATTTTAGTATAAACATATAAAGTCTATAAGGAAGAGTAATTATTCTTGCCATTATTATTTTATTTGCTCTTTCATTTGCATTAATTGAAATCATGCAAAAATCTCAGTTGTTAATCCATCCATGTAGAGCAGTAATTCCAAGATGAAAGTGTGGTAATTAAGGCGGATGGTTTTTCATTTATTCTTAAAACTGACAGCAAATTCATGCAGATGGGAACCAGTGACGATATTGAAAAAGAAAAATGCCCAGACATAAATTTAGAACTAAGGAACAATTGATTGGCAATATACAAACCTTTTTTCCATCGGTAGTTTCAATTTCAGCATCCTTTCCATTGATTTTTGTTACCTGTCCATCAATCCAAGCAACCTCTGGATCTTCAATCCAGACATCAGAACCTACAATGATATTTACTGGAGTTCCCTGCAGGTGGCGATGCGAATTCATCTTTTACATGTTCTTAATATACTGACACAGAACTTTACATTCTTATACTGTGAATTGGAGAAGGATTATACAATTCTAAACTTAGGTGCAATATATTAGTTTCTTCCTTATGTTTGGCAACATCACGCTTGCATTCAAATAGAATGTACCTGAATTTTTTCGTCATCATCTTATTTTCTCTTGTGGGTTCGTTTAAACAGGAAGATAATTAACGTTTTTTTGGATCCTAAAGGAACATCTAATAATCACTTGGTATGGTATCCTCGCACTAACTTAGAATCTATAAATATGTGCCTCATAATATTCAAATCGATGTACAGCATCAAGTTAGAAACTAAGATTACCCATTAGCCCATGACAAAGCTTCTTTGCTGTCAACTAAGTTTGATATTTATTTTCCATGGAGACGGTAGAAACCTTTTCTTCCATAATCTACAGAACTATAAGTGAATGATCATATTCTGACGTGGATAAATCATGTTTATAACCTTTTCTTTCTGGCTTTCCTTACCCATACCTCCAAGTATCATCAATGTTGCCCAAATGATCTGAGTGCAATGTATTCCAATAAGATTACGTTCTTTCACATTTTACGAGCGATGTGATCCTTTTTTCATGTTCTTTCAGATTCCGAATACCGTAAGATGGATACTACTAGATAAAGAAATTAGGCAGGTACTCATTAATAAATATATATATATATATATATATATATATCTGTTTTAACTTTTAAGGAATCGCTTGACTTAAAACCTGTTAGTCCCTCCGCTAGGTACGGGCACCGCCGAAGCTCATTAGTTTTACATGCAAACAGCATAGGTTCAATACAACTGTCAGAAACTGACAACATTGCAAGAAGAAAAGGGGGAAAATAGGAAAGTATTCGGTAACAGAATAGCAAGAGTGTTTTTTTTTTTTTGGAAGACCAAAACACAGGGCATCCAAGTCCAGACTATGAACCGAAACTTGCATACCATTATTGAGCTATGAATCCGAAGCTGTTGGACCTCTTAACCACTATCTTCATCAAGTTGAGATGACAGTCAGGATCCGATCAGTTATCGCCAATGTACGTAAGAGTCTAAACATTATTGATATATCATAAATACCCCGAATTTAAAAAGATGAACCATTAGGAAAAGATTGAACCGAACCCCAAGCGAATAAGACAGGTGTGAAGCAAAGGCCGGGAAACGCCATTTTCTGGGGGAAATTGGAGAAAATTGAAAGAAAAGAGGAGTGAGAAGTGGAAGAAAGAAAGAAGAGAGTGATGATGAGGAGAGAAAGTTTTGTGAGTGGAAGTAGAATGCGGATCGAAGGGCCCGTGGAAGGGACATTCTTCGAGAGGACCTACAACTTCGGAGCTTTCCTTCCCTTTCCTTCCGCACCACTCATGGCTACTGATCAAGTCTCCCTTTTGCATGGGATTATTTCCTGATTCATTTTCTTTTACATGTAAATTTCAGTTTTTGATTTGTTACATTAAAATTTTATCTTTTATAATAATTTAATAACTTTTAATCTTACATGGTAAAGTATTTGGTGCAATTGATCAGGAGTTGTAGGAAGTCTAGAGTCGAAAACTTAAAATGCAACAGTCTTAAATGTTTTATGCTTTATGGTAGAGCTTTGCCCGATCCGGACTGAGATAAATCCTCCGGGAGGTCCAGATATCAAATACTCGACCGAAAAAAAAAACTTGATTTAATTGTCAAGGATTTGGTCCCAACAAAATAATTTTTAATCGAGTCATTTCTATCCATATTTCATTCCCAGTGAGTTTGATCCTTGTGCGTCAATGTCGCTGGCCTGTGTTATTCATGTTGACATGCGTGACGACTAAAAGTATTAGCTTATTAAGCTTATTTTGATTTAAAAAACATCTTTTAGATAGTTTTCGCTTCATGATCATGATGTACGAATCATGGGCTTCTTAAGGGTGCTGGTAAAACAAATGAGGGTTCTTAAATGGTCGTAAGATGTCGAATGAGACACACGCGCGCGCGCGCACAACTTTTTAACAGCAAATCATGATAAAAATCTGACTTAACTTCCCCAAAACGGCCGCAATGGGGCCTCTTTCTTTTTGTTAAAGCCTTAAAGGTGAGGCAAACGGCTTTCTTCTTGTTTTTGTTGGCGCAACATATGCTAAATGGCCCAAAAATTGGAATCATTTTCAAAGGCACCGTGTCATCCAAACCAAGCAACATGTTTGTGAAATGCAAGGATTTGTACCCCATATTTCATTTTTCCTGTTCTAAAGAGGTGCCCGTATTTTCTTTTAACTTGAAATTATTTAAGACAATCAAACCATTTTATTGATATTTAACATGTTAAGGACTGACTTTTAATATTACTTGATTGATTTTGTTTGACGTCAATTGGTTGAGAGCTTGAGATGAATTTGGAAAAATCGAATCTGCATGTTCTAAAGACTCCATATTTGTGAGACCGAAGATATCATTTGAACGCAGATCGAACTAAATAAGTAAAAAAGCCGTGTCATAGGACGACAAGAGGGAGGGAAATTAGAAAAGCTCAAGCTTAGGGACCAAAATTTACAGAATGAAGAAGAAGCAAAAAGCGAGGTCCGATAATAGGCTGTAACGTAACATAAGACAAACAAACACCTCCCCTAGTATATTCCAGAGTCTAATCATCGGCAGGTTTGAGGTAGAGGGCTTCACCGGAGCTCCCCCCTCTGGCATCAGCAGAGCCGCCAGTCTCGTGCTTGGGCGGATCTCCGGCGTGGGTGCGGCCAAAATCAGGGAAGCTGGGACCCACATGAGAGGGTTCAGTGTTGATCAAGTGAAGTGGAGGTGGTGGGGCCGAAGTAGTGGAAGTGATTCCCAGGTGCGTGTGGAAGGGCTGATGCTGGTGCTGTGCCTGTGGAAGTGGAGAGAAAGGCTGTTGTTGAGCGTACAAAAGTGAAGAGCGTGCTGCCATAAGTTGCTGCTGTGTCATCTGTTGACCCTGAAGGTACTGTGCTCCTTGCTGAACTATCCCACTTCCTGAATACTGCACCATACCATATTCTTTCATTTCATTAAACTCTAACCCAACCCCACACACATATTATTTGGGTGTTGCAGTCTTACTAGTATTGTTTGTTTTTTACCTGACCAGGCATGGTAGGAGGTTGGGGTTGAGAATCCGCTATTGCAGCTAGGTACATGAGGTTTCGCTGTAGCCTTGCCTGGTTCCTGAAAACAAAACATGACTCCATTCTAATTCAAATCATGAAAACATTTTAATTCTATTCTACCGACATCAGGATTTGGCAAGCTTCTTCTTACTCTGCACACTCACTCAGCTTCCCAGAGTTCTGGTTCTCAACAATCTTCAGAATTAAGGACTTGTTCTCGTCCAGGTACTGCTTCCATTCCAACAAACACAAAAAAGGTTACACACGTCAACGTCACGGACAATAACGGAATGAATATAGCAAACGCCAGAACGCAGCGCACAAACGATAAAAAGTGTTGTCTGGAATATAATATCTCAAATCTCAATTTATGAAACGAAGTCAGCCATCCCAACCAGTCTCTATCTAGTGTAAGGGCTCAGTCCCTGTGATCAATTGAAACGTGATGCATAACACTATGTGGTATGTTTGACTTAAATGCTCAGTTCACCACTGTTGTCTACCACTCTATTACGAAAACAACATTCGTAAGAGGAAACACACACACACTTCTCTGTCTGAAATAAGGGATATTTGGGCAGGGGATAAGGCTGTGCAAGATCAAGGGCCCAAACAAAAGTTGATTTTGTAAAGGAAAGGACCATCCTTTCTGCGGCCTAGCGCAGTCGGATCATCCATACACTGCCAAAAGAAGAAAGAAAGCAAAGAGCATCCCACTCAAGGGTAGCAGCCTAGACTGCAAACGCCATATACTCTACACCAACAATCACGTAACTCAGCAGCAGAAAGTGACAAAGAAACAGAATAGAGGGAATCAATCAGGCACGAAGCCGTGTAAGAATAAAGAAGCAAACTAAGGATTAAAGATAATTATTAATATTGTAAGATAGAAGAAGGGAAGAAAGAAAAGCATGGAGTTGCAGGAGGAGATGAAGAGAGAACCTGTTGAATGTGATCGGTAGTGACGTTGTTGGGGTAGTAGGCCATCATGGGTTGCATCTGCATCAGGTGCTGCTGCATTTCTCACACAAATTATGCTTATATACGTCTAAAACCCACTCTCTGTCTAATTATCTCTCTCTTCCCCTCCCCTTAGCAGAGCAGGAAACAGGGCCCTGCAAGAGTTGCAACTGCAAAGAGAAACAAAAAAGTCTCTGCTTTTCTCTGTTCCCACCTTTCCCTTCCCTCACAATGTTTGCTACCGCTCAGAGAAAGATACTACACCTACATAATAGTGGGTACAGTAAATGGGGGGGGGGGGGAGTGATTTTCCATTTTCGTGTTTGTTTGTCTTGGCCCTTCTGGGATAGTCATGTTTCCCTGCCTAGAACTGCGTGCACTTCTTCATCTCACAAGTAGGTCACGTGATGGATGTGACACAGAGCAGGCCCCCAAAGAATCAAAATCTCTCTATTAAGCCTTTTTCTCCTGCAAATGATATTCCTGTGTTTTCAAGGTATTCTTGTAGTTGACAGATATAATAATAATAATGATGATAACACTACAGTAATTATTAAGTTGCGTCTTCAGTCTTCTTTTATAACAAGGACATAATTATTATGGTAGAGTAGAACAACGGCATAATTGTTACTGCAATATTAAAAGAAAATGAAGGGTGGTTTGGGTTTTTTGTTTGTTTGTTTGTTTGTTTTGAGTGGTGGGTTTGAGTTTTACTGTGGCATTAACATGACAGAGTGCGGAAGGTGTTGGTGCTGTTGGGCCGCTTTGGTATAAGTAGCTAATGAAGCTGACGTCGGACTTGTGTCAGAGATTCCGAGGCTTGTATCCTTTGTAACACGCGCCCCTCGCACGCGTTTTCCCACCTCCCTCGTTTCTTTGCCAGTAGTAGTAATAAATAACTGACCCCTCCCAGATATTTTTACCAGCAATCTTCTTCTTTTGTTTATGATAAAAGTATTCACGTGGGGGGGAGTGTAATCACGGGCTGCAAAACTTTTTTTAAAAGAAATATGAGCGCACAACACATGTGGTTGTATTTTGATTAAAATTGATTGATGTTATTTATTAGGTGTTTGAATGTGAGCAGATAATTCCAAAAGAATCATTGTGTTGGTACCCATAACCCAAGATTTGATGATGGCAGATGAGTTAATAGAACAGGTACTCCTGCTTCATTTTGGGTGTGCCGGAATAAATATTAGCTGCTACTTGTTGATAAAGACCAAAGCACACCGCATCTTAGAAAGGTGTGTGCATGTGTCCACATCATCTTTTTTCCCCCTCGTCAGTTTAAAAACAAAATTAAAGGAACCATGAATAATGAATTGAGATGGCCAGCCCAGAATATGGTTAAACGCGTGTTGAGGATGGAGTTGGAAGGTGCGAGTGGGTTTGGTGGTAGGAGGGAGAGATGGAAGAAGACAAGAGAATGGTGAGGAGAGAGCAGTGGGCTATTATATTTATATACAGATACAGATACAGATACAGATACAGAGGAGGCAGTAGACAGTAGGGATAGATAGAAAGGAAGGTTGATGAGGTTAGAGAATAATGAATGAATGTTCACGGATTTTGGTGTGGTCAATAATTTTCAACAACATATATATATATATATATATTGATTGATTGATTGAGCACGACAGGGATGCTCTAATGAAATTAATAACGCCTGTCCTCTACTCTCTACCTATCCCTATACTCCGTACTCCCCCCTCTATTCTTTCTACTACAACGTAATATATACCGTTCCAATATATAAATATTCACGTTTTAAAAGGTTGCACGTAGAATAACATAAGGTATCTGTGTTCTACGGAAGGATATCACAACGCAAAAAAACTTAAGTCTCACTTCCTCCCTCATAAACTTTTTGGGTAAATTTGTTGTATATGAAGGCTTGAATTCAAAAAGTGATCTGGATAGGATGGATAATTGTAAAACAAGAGAATACTCCATGTACACCCCTAAGAACCTATACCTTCTACAGGGCATTGGAATTGGATACCCTCCTTTCCCCCTTTAGGCTTCATTGCCTAAATTTATTAATCTTTTAAGTCTCAAAATATAAAAGGTATTGACGGTTAAAAACAATTAAGATACTTATTTTTATTAAAATATCTTTATTAATAAAAGGATATAGAATAAAAGATATAATAACCTTATTAAAGTTTATCACTCTCTCTTCCTCTACTCTTCTCTTGTCTCCTCGAAAATAATAAATTTTATAGTTAACATAAGCAAGGTACAAAAAATCGGACCGGCTAAAGAACCGGTCACGGTATAAGTTTAAGTTCAATCGGGTCGGACCGGGGGTTCAACTGGCCAAGTATGAAGGAGAACAGAGAAAATTGAGAGACGGACAAATTTGAATACACCAAATGTGAGTGGGAGATATTGGAAAATATAGATCCACCTTAGTGATTAAAGAAAATAAATTGGCTTTTGGAGCCAATATGAAGATATATAAAATAATGTGGGACGAATATATGATTTTCCCATCTTATATATATTATTTAATATATGAAAAGGGGGGATAGTTGTTTTTGAATTATTCAAAATTCAAAAGCACACGATCATTCATGTTTTATATAATGCCTTTGTGGTTTACGTACAAGATATAAGGCTATCACAAAAACTTAAGAGATCTGGTGAATTTGCTGTAACAAAGACCTAGCATCCGACCAGTGATCTTGGTAGTGTGGGCATCTGAAGAAATAGATTTCTCCAGGTACGCCCCTTGTAGTGCTTTTTCCATCATGGCATAAGAGCCAGAAATATCAAATATCATGTAGAATTTTGCAAAATGAGAGTGTAATGCCGTGAGTTATTTTTTTTGTGCTTCAAATGTTTGTTCTGCGTGAAAACATGAAATATATATTTTGAAATGTTGCATTGCTTCCGCTAAATGAATGATCATGTAAATATGCTAGTATGATGATATATTTCCTATGATCCAGAATATTTTCTTTTCTTTCGGTTTCATTTTTCTGTCATATTTTTTTCTGTTATCAACAATTTCGTTATCCTTGATTATATACTTAGTGTATAATCATTATGGGTTATTATGCATAAAATAACACACATAAAACACCTTTAAGCCAAGAAAAACGATGAGCAAGCGTATAAAATCGAAAAACTGAAAGCTTCAAAACTTTAACCATCGAATTCGTTTATGGACCCTCTAAAAATGTAGGATTTAGATCCTAAAAATAGTCCCATTTAGTAGAGCTCGAAAAAACGAGAAGAGCGACACCAAGAATGCATAAAACAAACACCGAACAAGGGAGAAACAAAGGAAAGAAGAAACCGGGTCGACGAACCCGACCCGTGAACAGAAATTGGGTCAAGTCGACCCGGTGAGAGGTTAGGGATGACAAAAAAAAAAAGGAAACGGCGTCGTTTTGCTATTCAAACAAAAAAAAGGCAACCAGGTTGGCCAAAGAAAGGCCGGGTTGAGTTCAGTCAAACCTGTTTTAACCGACCCGATCCGAAACCAACACCATAAACAAATATTAAAAAAAAGACATTGTGCCACATGGCACGTGAGGCCATGTGGCCATCCAAATGACACGTGTCACACACCCACAGAACCAGCATGGCGCGTAGGCCACAATGGTGTGGCGTGGGACGCCAAATGACGGCGCCATAGCGACGCGTGGGCTACACGCATCGTCGGGGAGAGTGATGCCTTCAATTTTTTTTTAGAATTTATCCTTCTAGGGGTGCATGTGGGCGCGTTTTAAGTCCAAATGAGACGCGGTTTATCTCTAAAAATCCCTAAATTCGATATCTTTAATTTGATATATATTTTGGCTATTTTTGAGGAAATTTTGGATATGTTTTCAAGCTATTCAGTGCTTATTCAAATATTTTTTTAGTGATTTTACATTCATTGAACTAACTTTGATTTTTTAATTAGGAAAAATAAAGCAAGAAACTTTAAGAAGCACTGAAACACTTGAAATTGATTCCACTAACATATAATATGTGGATAATCAAGATCCTGAAGAAGAAGAATTCCTTGAAGAAGAACTTGAAGAGGAAGGATTTCTTGAGGAAAATTTTGTTGACGACGGATTCCTTGAGGAAGATTCTGAAGAGGAAGATCCTCAAGAGGAAAACCCTAAACAAGACCAAGAAATGTCAGAACCTCAATTGGTCTTTTCGGACTCTGGACCAAAATCAAAGTTCCCATGGATTGATAATACTGAAGATATAGATGAAGAAGTTGACCAACCCTTAACTAAAAATGTTGCCTTTAGAATAGCAAGTCGCGATGCCAAAATGACAGAGAAGATACACAATGTCAAGATAATATACACAATCATTGGAAATTATACAAAATACATAACTGACAAAAAGAGTGCTGCTTTTTACATGAAAGTGATAGAATATTATCACACGGCGATGATTGTTAGAGGCATTTTTAGTATTGCTACAATTAACGAGCACTAGTTAGATGCTATAAGAAGAAGCACGTGTTATATGACGAAAAAAAACGCAAATGGTATAGAAAAACCATAAAAACCATTATGGACTATTGTAAAGCTTTAATTGATTTCTATAGTTGATTCATTTTTAACCTCTTTATGTTTATATGTTATTAATGTAATCTATCATGTAATGATGTTGTACAATTTGTATGTACTAAACTGTGTTTTTAGTAAATGTATGTTGTTACATAATTTGATTTACTGTATATTTGTTTGTTGAGTAGGAGCTTTTAGAACATGATATATCTAAAAGTTTTTCATGTCTTTATTTATTTATATAGACAATACTTGTATTTAATTCTTGATGGAAAATAACAAATTACTAGTGTTTATGTGATGGAGATTACAAACATAATTTTCTGATCATAGATCTAGTAATAAAATTATTTTCACGATAGAATTAATATAAGTATATAGCATCGTATACTATTAGTTCCTACATAATCACTAGTTACAGTTCTTTTAGAAAGAACAATTTATATTTAATGTGAAAAACATTTGTCACAGAACTGACAAAATGACTACCAAAAACATCATTGTTGAACTGAACAAGGGGGATAAACTAAATGGTGACAATTGGGACATCTGGAAGTGCAAAGTACAATATATTTTAGAGGAACAAGAGGCTACTGAACCTCTAACCACCATTTTGGTGGAACCTGAAGCTGGAAATTCTGCTCAACACAGGAGACACCTGGAAGCTTACCAGGCTTGGAAAAAGAAAAACACCATTGCACTTGTCACCTTATTGAGCACTATAGAAAATGACCTGATGTGCCAATATGAGAAATACCAAACTGCACAAGCTTTGTGAACAACTTTGAAAGACAAATTCGGAGGAACATCAACCACTAAACTTAGGAGTTTGACAATTAAGTTTGACACCTACAAGCTTAGAGGAAATGTTTCCATGAAGTAACATCTAAGAGATATGTTGAATATGATCCGAGAACTTCAGGAAGCTGGATATACTCTGACTGATAAACAGCAAGTTCAAGCTATAATCAGATCATTTCCTTCTAGCTGGGAACACATGAAAGTAAACTTAACCCATAATGAGAAAATCATCACTTTTGATGATGTAGTCAAACACCTTGAACTTGAGGATGAACGCTTGGAGGCATACAAGGCCTTCGGACTAGTCTATTACATTGAGAATACTAGCCCTTCTAACACTAAGCCTAATTCAAAAAGAAAGGAAAGAAATTCCAGAAGAAAGGCAATAAGGGTGGCTCAAATTTCAAAAAGGGTAAGAAGCAATTCAAGAAGAAAAAGGGCAAAAAGAAGAAAAATGACCTAAATAAGGTCAAGTGTTACGCCTACAAGAAAATGGGTCACTTTGCAAGGGATTGCCCTGAGCGACATGATCGTACAAAGGTACTGTTGAATTATGTGAATTCACATATTTCCTTTGCTTCTAGTACTGCTTTTCTAACAGAATCTATTTGTTCTCCTTGGATTGTAGGCTTAGGCTCAATAGACCATGTGACGAGGGACCGAGGATCCTTCATCGAATATCGTCGGTTGCCGCTTTTAAGCAAATGGCTTTATGTGGGCAATAATGCAAAGATTGAGGTCAAAGGAATTGGTACTTGCAAATTAGCTTTGTGAGGTGGAAAGAACTTAATTCTACATTATGTTCTTCATGCACCAGACATCCGACGGGATTTAATTTCATTTAAATGTCTTTTAGATTATGGGTTTGATATAAACTTTCATGGAAAAGTTGCAGACATTGTTAGCAATAGGACCTTTTATAGTTTAGCTTTCCTTTCTAAACAGTTCTTTGTAATGGCTATTATTGGTGATTCTCATATGCATGACTGTTTTGCTATTTCCTCTAATACTATTGTTGATATGAATATCTAGCATTCTAGATTAGGACACAAATCAAAATAGGACGATTAAGCTAGCTAAAGAGGGTTTGCTAGGTGAAATTCCAAACATGGAAATGTCCTTATGTGAAAACTGTCTGGCTGGTAATGCAACTAGAAAACCTTTTGGAAAGAGAACGAGAGCTGAAAATCCATTAAAAATAATCCACTTTGACATTTGTGGTCCAATGAGTGTGAGGGTAAGACACAGAGCTTGGTATTTTATTACTTTTATTGATGACTTTTCATGATATGGTCATGTATATTTGATCTCTCAAAAGTCTGAAGCACTTGAATGCTTTATATGATATATGAATGAAGTAGAGAATCAAACAAATTATAAAATAAAAATATTGCATACTGACCGAGGTCATGAATATTTTTCCGATCAATTTAAAGAACTCTGTGAAGAAAAGGGAATAATTAGACAACTCACAATCCCTAACACTCCACAACAGAACGAAGTTACAGAGAGAAGAAACAAAACTCTTCTAGACAGGATTAGATGAATGATGGCACAAGCAAAACTTCC
>JBAGKO010000010.1:712996-731195 GCA_037177275.1 Acacia concinna
GACATATAAGGCATAAACTTACAAAATTCAAGCTACACAAAGAGAGGTTGTCATGCACTGGTCCTACAAAAGGATTTATAGATCATACACCAAAAAATGACGTCACGCCCATACGGTCACGGCAAAGCACCAAGTATGAAAGAGACCAGAGAAAATTGAGAGACAGAAAAATTTGAATACACCAAGTATGAGTGGGAGATGTTGGAAAATGTAGATCCACACTTGGTGATTAAAGAAAATAAATTGGCTTTTGGGGCCAATATGAAGATATATAAAATAATGTGGGACGGATATATGATTTTCCCATCTTATATATATTATTATATATATTATTTAATATATGAAAAGGGGGAACAGTTTGAGTTTTTGAATTTCAAATGCACACGATCATTCGTGTTTTATATAATGCCTCTGTGGTTTACGTACAAGATATAAGGCTATCGCAAAAACTTAAGAGAACAGAAAAGTTTCCTCCCTCTCTCTCAAAACTCTCTCTGGTGAATTTGCTGTAACAAAGACCTAGCATCCGACCAGTGATCTTGGTAGTGTGGGCATATGAAGAAATAGACTTCTCCAATTATGGCCCTTGTAGTGTTTTTTTTTTCATCATTTTCTGTTTGACAAATAACATTTAGTATTCTTAAGCATTTTTTAGTAGTATCCAGTATCATAAAATAATTTTATCTTAATAAAAATGAAATAAATAATATGTAAACTGATAATTCAACATATTTTATTAATTAATAGTCAAAACAAATAGAGATAACAACAGATATAAAATTACCCTATTTTTAAAACTTACACAATAAAATTAACTCTTCTAAAACCTTGAGAACAAAATTGCTCTTGATTACAAATTTCCCGGACCAATTATCCCCTTTCTCTATATCCTTCATCCGTCCCAGCCCTCGTGCCCATGAGGTATGTTCCCCTCATTTTTATTTATTCTCTATTTATCAGTTTTTAATAATTGATATTTAACGCTAGACTTTTATTATATTTAAATTTATTGAAAAGATTTCATATTTTTTATTAAATATCAAACATTATAAATTGATTTAATAGTAGAAACATTATATAGCGTAATATGCTCCCCCCTCCAGCCAAGTCAATTATTAGAGTGAGATAATAAATATCTTTGTATCATTAATATAATATCTCACTAATAATCCTTGAATTTTTTTAAAAAAATAATACCCATATAACTTACTACTATCATAATATTTGTAAGTCAAAATTACTTAATTCTTACTATCAATAAAATTTAATTAACTCAATGAATATAAACTAAATTGATTTAACCTAATTCTATTTATAAATGAGTATTCTTCATGTAAAACCCCAATTTTATTTAATTAATAGATAAAATATTATACTAAATTGTATAAAAATATTGAATGAAGATATGTCAAAAAGAAATATTTTATTAATATCAATACTCAGATCCACTTTACAACACCCAATTCTCAAAAAATACATTATTGTTTACTATAAGAAGTTTAAAAGAAAATATGCTTTAAAAAAATTAGAGAAGCTCTTCGTCTACTGTTCTAGTTCATCTTCATATAGGCTTGATTTCCAATTTTTGGGACATTACAACAAATATGAGTGATACTAAATGAATAAATTTTAATCAATAATGCCCATCTGCTAACATAGAAAGAAATAATTTAAATCCCTACAATATAATTATATGTGAATATATATATATAAAAAAACTCATAAACATCCAAAATATCATAATTTTATCATTTAGCATTACTTAGACATACTAGGGCATCTCTTAGGTGGATCCACAATAATTCACATAGAAATCTTATCCTATAGGAGATTTCATACAGCAAATACTCCTTAAGGAGGTCATGATATTTATGTATATAACTATATGATTTTCCTTGCATATGTTCACACAATTTCAAATCACTTTAGAAATAAGAAATACTTAAATCAATCATATAAAGAGTATACAACTTTTGAAATAATTTTAAGAAATATAAATAAAAGTAGAGTGTATCACTCACTAAGAATACTCTTACATTTTGAAACAGTTTTATTCTTTTCCAATCACGTTTGCTTTCTTTCTCTTTTTTTTTTAACTTCGAAAATCAAAATAACAGCTATATATATAGGTACAGGTTCTGACTCACTTCTTAGTTTTATCTTATCCATTTTACTTTTATTACATTCTTATGTAGACCATTTGTGTAATTTGGCATCTTTATCATTTTTCCGTCTTTATCCTTTCCATACTTGCTTTCCAAGTATAACTATTCTTATCCATTCTAACTCACATCCTACTCATCAATCCTATTAATATCTAATTTGATGTTCATCCTTACTAACTATATCCTACTCATTAAGCCTATCTATATCTCATTTGATGCTTATCCTTACTAACCATATCCTAATCATTGAGTCATCCATATGTTATTTATTGATTAATTCTTTATCCTTTAATTAAATTCCCTCCCAATTCTTGTGGAAGCTCTTATACTTATTCATCTATCAACAACAACAACAATCACAATAACTATTTTATGTAGACACATTTTTTCAATATGTTACACTTAACATCTTTTTTCTTTCTCTTCCTTTAATAGGCTATTTGTAACACTTATTTATTACTTTGAAAGCGGACTACTTATAATAAGGATCACATTTTTTCCTAAACTCTTCTTAAAACGTTCTTAAACTAAACTTATAAAATAATACACATCTGATCCTAATTTTGGAACCGGAAAAAGTACTTGAGAAAGGAGTGGAGTGCAGATCCAACACATGCTCCTCCACTCTACATCCTTGTTATGACTTTGTCTTTTACAGGGGATGTTATTTTCCGAAAGGGTTAATATTTAATATTGGGATTAGCTAAATGAACCATTTCTTTCCCTAGAATTACACTAGCATACCAATATTTATACAGGGAAGGAGATTTTAACTGTTTAGCAAATCTTGCCGGTGAGATGATGGAGGTGGTTGAGTTTTTTGAAACACCGCCTGATATGTAGGGTAAGGAGTTTCTTGTAAAGGGACTTTGTAGGTGTTTCATACCCGAGCCATTTTGATGCAATAAATTTAGAAGGAGATTTTTTCAGAAGCCTTCTCTTCTCTTCTTTAACCAACTCGAATAATTGATTTTATTAATTTTGATATTTTTTTTCTTTAAAAAAACACACACACACACAACTATGAGGAAAGAGAAGAAAAGGATTCTGTGAGAATCCGGACCCAATAAATTTGGGCTATTACAACAAAAAAAAAACCAAAAAGAAGTTAACAAGACAGTAATTAAAGCGTAATCAACCGAGTGAATATAATCCCTATTGCTATTTTATTTTGGGATGAAATAACCCCTATTGCTATTGGTGTGTTGATGATTAAGAAATAAAAATATAAGGGAGAATTACAATTTAATCATAAGGAAAGAATTTTACAACGATTCCGCGAAATTGCTTATTTATAAAAAAAATTAAAAGTTGTCAATAAAGATTAAGGAGTTATTAATGACAACTCCATATTATGAACAATTTTATATTAAATATTGATAACTCTATAATTTTTTTTTATAATTATATAATTTTATGTAGGACTTTTTTTATAAACACTTGATGTTGTAGGAACATTTTATGTAAATATTTTTTTAAGATCAAATTATAATTCTCCCAAAATATAATAGGAGCCTCTGATAAGGTGATGGCTCCAGCCAAGGGTCAAACGTGTAACAGATAGGCGTGGGGATCCAAAGTTGACGCGGAGTCAAATCATGAATGGAAACTCTCCTATTTTTTCGCAGCTCGCACACACATACTGTACGTATTAATAAGATACAGCTGGCAAATAAAATATGAACTAATTTATAGAAAATAGAAAATAATAATTAACTTATTTAATATCTCTTAAATTATAATACTTTTTAACTTTTAATTCTATTATAAAATGTGTTAAAATTTTAATAAGTAGTTAAATTAAAAATTAACATTAATAGTAAGGATAAAATTAAAAAATGAACATTAATTATCTCATAAATACTTTATACAGTGAATTACATCATTTTTCTAAAATTGCACTGTATTGTGTACCAGACAGAGTATGCCTTTTAATATACATTAGATATTCGGTAACTAAATTCTTGAAATTTACAACTACCGATGTTATAACTGAAGTAGAGAAGTTGATTATTTATAATTATTAAGTGTTGGTTTTATTAAAATACTCCTTTCATCTCATATATAGGGTATTTTTAATATTTTTTCACACATATCAAATAAATATTTTAAATTTCATTAATTCTACTATGCAATTAAACAAATTTCTAATTCAACTTTTATTTAATATACATAATACTAAATAAAAATACAGTCAACATAATAATAAATGAATGATAAAATTGTGAATTCATATTAAAAATTTCATGAGGTGTTTTATAAATAGGATAAAAAAAAATCTTTCTCCCTCTACCCTGTATATATGACTAGAGGAGTACTACTCTAATCCTGTATATAGTATTTCCAAAATTTTCCACACAAATTAAAAAAAACCTTAAATTTCATTAAATATTTTTTTTTAAACACCAATTACCTCCGTTAAGGAGTTTTTTAGAGAAATAAGTTACTTTTCATCAACTGGGCTTTTGGATACTTACTATATTGATCCAGAAAAAGCGTCAGATGCCAAATGATAAAAGATAAAAAAAAACACAAGCATTTTTCTAACCCTAATAAATTACATCTTTTAACTCCACTCCAAACACAAATTACTTTCGATAAGTCATTTATTATCAAAAGTTACTTCTACTACCCCAAGCCAAACTGTCCCTAACTCCGTCATAAAATCCAACAATTTTTTAACCATAACCCTATTTAATATACATAATACTCCTCTAGTCCTATATACAAGGTAGAGAGGAATTTTGTTAATTTTATTTTGGGTTAAGGTGCAAAAATAACCATAAATTTTTGTTGGAAGTGCAAAAATAACTATAAACTTTTTTTGGGCGCAAAAGTAACCATGACGTTAAAAAAGTGGTGCAAAACCATTAAGTATACTATAGCGCCGTTAATTTTTTCTAAGGGTTTGCTATAGTAATTTAATGGTTTTGCACCATTTTTTTAATGTTATAGTTACTTTTGCATCCAACAAAAGTTTATGTTTATTTTTGCACTTCCGATAAAAGTTTATGATTAGTTTTGCACCTTAATTCTTTTATTTTTAAAGCACCTCATTAAAAGGGTAAAGTTGGAAATTGTTGAATTTTATGATAGAGTTAATAAAACTTAAAGTTTTTCTTAACGTATATAAAAAATGTTGAAAGTGCCCTATATATAAAACCAAATAATAATAAAGTCAACACAATAATAATTTATGAGTAAAATTATATATTCACACTAAAGTTTTAATAAAGTATTTTATAAATATGATAAAAAAATATTCTCTTTCTACCCAACACATGAGTCCTGCTGCCATTGTCGCAACTCCATTCACGCCCAATGAATGTAATACTCTTTGGGTTAATTATAACACCGTTGATTTTTTAAAGAATTTTTAAAAAAAAATTAAGAAAATTAATTATATTATTTTAAAATATTAAAATATATTATTTTTTTAAATGGTATTATTTAACTTATATATTAATATAATAAAAGATATGAGATCGTCCCACCCTGATTCACCGCTTTCTACATACATGCAGATGCACCGTGAACGGCATCAATTTGAACTATTGAAGGTGCAGATCTGCATTTACGTACTCAACCGTGCCATTGTGCCCTTAGTTCATGGTTGCTCCTACTCCTCTCAAATTCATTACCATCAACCCTCAGATTCAGATTCAGATTCAGATTCAGATTCACTTGCAGATATACAACTTCACCAGGCACAGTATATCATTCCATTCATTTACACACTTTATGACATTAATAGTAGTTTTTTAAACTCAAATTTTGAATTATACGTCCTACTCAATTGCCCACTCCAAACTTTATCAGTCAGTGTTCTCTTATTAAAAGAAATAGCAATGATACATATATATATATATATATATATATGGACGTGCAAATTTTATACGTATATACAGGCCTCTTGCCCTCCTTTAAAAAAGAGTGACATATTTTAGGTCATGGGCTATGTTGTGCATTATATATATGTATTGGTTTTGGTTGAAAGAATTATATTAAAATTAAATATACACGTCGTCCATTATAATTCAGAGGTCGGTGCTGGAATTTTCATCTGCCCACACGACGTACATTATGCACGCTTTACATTTGATTATATATATAGTTATATGCGGTTAACGCTTTTTATATGCCAGCTCCTCAATTATACTACGTTTATTCTTTAATATAAGATTCACTTAATTTTTTTAGATAAGTTAAAAAAACTAGATAAATTATTTTACAGGTTTTATATCTATCATCTTTTATATTAAACTAATTTGTCTTACTTATGGATTGATTTATAATATAATAATATATTGCATATGTTTTGATTAAATTATTTATTATTTTTTTAATCTCTTTAAAAAAATATGCTTATATTGAATGACAGGAAAGATTATTAATGACCTGTGAATTATGAAAATATCAAAATCTATTTTTCCACGTCCACGTCCACGTCCTTAGAGAGCACTGAAAGATAGTGACAGCGGGTTTGAAAAGAACTGGTTTGGCGCGGCAAATTATTAGGTGGACTTGTCCTTGTGATGTCCAACTAATATGAGTTTTTCTTTCTTTTTTCTTAACATCAAGTGATATGCTAGCTAAAAAACAAATTAAAAAAAAAAAACCAAAACGTTACCGCCTCTGCAAATCAATATATAATGCACCTACACTCGACTTCTTTGATATCCTCATACAATTGTTTTGTGCGTTCTCTTTAATTTATAATTTCATGGTCTCTTATGTATATATGTTAATGTAGTCTAGCCAAGACCTCACACACACACACACACACGAATCCGACGATCATATGCGCGTCTTCCTATTAATTAATATTAGTTTGCTTTGCACAAGTTAATTAAAAAATCCTTATTTTGAAGACTTGGTTTTATATTTATGTTTATGTAGTAGGAGTATAATATATATCGGATCTGTACGTGTTGGTTGACTATCTTCTTCCGCGTTTTTCTTCCGATAACAGTGTTACGTTATTCTGGTACTTTAATCGAAAACACTTTTCAGTTCTCACGGTTTTAATTGTCAACGTTATTTATTGACGGTAATGCAAAGGCACTCACCGATTGATCGGACCAGGCCAGTATCATGAGAAAGCTATTGTTCACAATTCAAATTAAGTGTTCTTGACCTGGCCTGAGAATGGATCCTAACAAACCAGATAAAGTATAAGTAGTTGGAGTTTGCTATCTATCAAGTTAGCTTTTTAGGGTGGTTTGACTTTTAATTTTTCATTTTAGTTGACCGGAACAGTGGTTTGACTTCTTGAATCAGTCTCTATCCACAAAGAGCACACAAATCATCTCATGGCCGAATGTGGTACGTGCCATTCAACGTCCATATGCAAATTGAAGCTCGCCGAGGAAAAGTCATCGGTCATCCCCTCTTAATTACTTTTTTTTAATTTAAAAAAACCGGACGTAAAATGCTTGCTCAACAAGCATCAATTCTATATCTCACACTTTTTTTCTGGTACAGTATAGGCCACAAATTTTGACCCCCAATATATATGTATATATGTGTGTGTGTTCCTCAATTAATAGAGTATTGAATAATGGTGTTAATATATTTAAACAAATATAATATTATTTATTTTAAATTATAGTATATGAGGTGACACTTTCCTTAGATATAATTAAGATGCATAAGAGTTTGACTTTGACTTTTTTCCATTACATGCAATTCTTAATATCTTGCCTTGCCTGTTTCGTGAATCCACCTTCTCATTTCGAGAGATGTATCCGTTACGGCCTGATGGAATGGAATGAGCATCCACGTCTACCCAATTCTCAAAACCAGAAGGGAATATTATTGTAACATTTGTATGACCAAACTGTGTATAACTATATATATATTTGTTGCCGAAAAAGAGTATATATTGTTAGTGAAATATATATGCGTCACCATAAGATAAGACTATGGCTAGAATTTATATTCGAAATCTTAATATCATGGATGTTTTTATCAAGCCAAAGAATGAATACAATACATATTACATAACATCTCCCATAACCCTGAACCAGAAAAGAGCAAACCCATAGAATCAAATCCATACATGAATAAAAGAATGAACTAGTTTCGTATCACACAGACTGAAAATTAAATCCTAGTGTGTGTGTGTGTCTAACCCCGATCGAGAGATCAGGGAGTTTAAAAAAAGCACTAATCAAGGTGGTTATATATTTCTGTACAGTTTGAAAATATGATGAATCTTTATAGGAGGAGGCTTAATCCGAGGAGGGCGTTGATCAGTTAGTTATGTTCGACGGTTTCATTGTTTACCTTGGAAGCTGCACCGAACTGGAGAGGTTCAGCTGGAAATGCAGGCGGTGCATGAGCAATAGCAGCGTGGCCGGCGACGTTGATCTGATAAGTGCAGCGCCCACGGCTACGGCCGGGGATGGTGGAGCAAGGGTTTTTCTGAGGACCTTGCACGGGTCCTCGGAGTGATTGCACCACCAGCTGGTTCTTCTGCAACCATCGCTCTCCTTCTAAAGGCCTCGACGCCGTTATTTGCTGCAGGCTCAATATCATCATTGTTGCCAGCACTGCGAAGATCTTTGTGTAGTAACCCATTTGTCTAAGGTTTTCGAAAGCGGGGCGTGAACGAGTTTAATTATAAGAACGACAGCCGAGAGAGAGATCAGGAAGAAAGAGCTATAGTAATAATATATATATATCTGTGGATTAGGAATGATAATGAAGAGAGAGAGAGAGAGAGAGATGAATTTATATATATAGATAGATAGTAGATGGATGTGTTTGTGCGACGACGACGGTGTACGTGTTTGTATGAAGTATGAACGAATGAGGTGAGGTTTGTTGAACATATATGGCGAATGGAGGACGAGGTAGATGGAAAAAAGCCGCGGTTTGAAGATAATAGTAGAGGAGTCTGAATCAAAAGACTCGGAAATTTTATATTTTATTTATTTGGAGCTTGGGGTTTGAAAGAGTCGTCTGTGTGTGTTGTTCACTTAAAAGTTTTTAGGGCTGAACGAGTCTATGGAATTGGAATGGACGCACATGATTTGGTTTGGGCGAAGAAACGACCGACCCGCTTAACCGGGTTCATATTCTGTATTATTTGCCTATTTTGATTTTCACTTCGCCACCCAATTGCCTTTCCCAAAAACCATTATTTACTTCGGCGTCGTCAAGTAAAAGATACTATTATCTATTGGTGAGGTGAGCAGAAAAATGAATTTACGTTATTTTATTTCACTTATAATTATTTTCCCCTCCTCCCGTACATTACATTCGGGCACTTTATAAACAGGATATGCAATCCAAACTCTTAGAAATTAAAAAACAGAATAATTTCTTATGGCAAAAGTACATTCACTTTTAAATATTCATTACTATGTAGAGTAGTAACATTCAACATTTTTCATCATTATTTTAAATACATGCATTTTAATGTAATATAGGCATTCAGCAATAAACTAAGCTTTTTTAAAAGAATGAAAAACAGACTGTCAACCGCAAGCTCCTCCTTAAATGTTGAGAAAATCACTTTTCATATCCCTTTGCCAAATATAAACTATCCCATGTTTTTAATCAATGAGACTATTTTCTAAAGACATCTATTTTTTGTGCATCGTGCAGAATTCAAAAATAGTTTATTATTTATAGCCAATGAATAGTATAGTTCACCCGTAAATCTGTGTAATACACATGACACATCTAATTTAAAAATAATTTGACTTTTCTCCACTTTATTTTAATTTATAAATTTCAAATTGTTCAAATAATGTTTTAACACTTGAGGTCTATTTAATTCTTTAAACTCTTGTGATATTCTTTAATTTCTTACAATACCACACACTTGAAGCAACCGCCTGAAAAACTCCTCTAAATGAAAATATCAATACATAATAAAACAGAGTCGTCAATCCTTATAGCACAAAAATCAACGTAAGAGTCCTCTTGCAGTCTTCTGAATATACAAAATAGATGCAAGACGACACCAAATACATATCGCAATAACTAATTCCTCTCACAATCCAATCTCTGGTTATCGTTATTCATCAAACAAATCAAATGCGATGCCAATGAAATTGGCTCATGGAAAAGCTAGCCTACTCTATGCAAAATGAAACGAACCCCAACCAAAAAAACAGGGTACAGGGATTTAAGTGGGAAAAAAATTTCTGCATTTTTACGGAAACCATCTATAATTGCTGTACACTTGCAATGAGTCTCAGAATCCTGACTCGCTATAGTACAATGTAACTCCCTCCAAGTCCCAGAGCACCAACATCGATTTTCCTGCTTCCCTCTGCATTATATAAACAAGCCATCACCCAACTTATCCAAGTGTGAAAAATAAGGGGACATTCGCACAAGGGCTATTGATTATCTAGTCCTGGGATTTCAACATTTTCGCCTGTGGTTTACTATTGAATGTAAATCAGCAGTTTGTACTGACCTTCCTCATAAAATACGACCTGAAATGTCAGGTTGACCTATTTCTCTGATCCCAATCTTACGCAATTGCTGCAGGTGATCGGCTATTTCTCGTAATAACTCAAGTCCTTCCTCCCTGTTGCTCAGTACATTGATAGTATGCACAAGGAAACGCTGGTCTGCCTCAAGAACTCGCAACCTGCCAATCACATCACGCTCAAGCTTGACATTTTCCTCGCATACAGGAGGTTTCTCAGATGAAGAAACAGGATCCTGCATTGGTTGGTTAGCGACAAACTTCCCACAATTTTCTTGAGATTCAGAATTTATGCAATTGTCAGTTGCTTGATGGACATTTAAGAAACCATACACTTGCTTCTCCAACTTCTCCAACTCCTTCAAAATATATAATCTTTCGTTATCAGGCTCTAATTGTGGATTTTTCACAGGGTCAATATTCTTTTCCTCCAGATCAATGTTTAGCTCTTCAGCATTGTCTGAGATACTATGGATGCTTTCATTGTTTTTCACATGAGAAGATTGCGACTGATCCAAACCAATATCTTTCACCTTCATATCAGAGCTTGTTTGTGTCAATTGCTCCAACATTGACTCATCAGGATATTTCTTCCTAAAATACTCAAGCTCCACTTCCAAGTCCTCCAGCTCACTCTCCTTCTCAGCAAGAAGGTTGTTAGCTTTTTGCAAAGCTTCTGTCTCATACTCTGACTGCTCTTCCATCATCCTAAGGTATTGCAAAGCCTCCATATGCAGTGTCGCTTTTTCTTCCTGCAGCCTAGTTATCATGGCTAATGCTTGATTTGCAGCAACTGCAGAAGCATTTCTTTCTTCCTCCAGTTCTTTATACAGAACACTCATAAGTTTCCTGTCATGATCAACTTGCCTTTTTAATCTGTCAACGACACTTTCACCTTCAATTTCGCTGACAATGCTTCCATCCAGGGACAGACCAGACTCATTTCTCTCGAGTGAGACCCTTTTTTGAAGCATCTGGATTCCAGCAGAGTTTGATGTATCAGAAGTCTTCATCTCATCACTATTTACAGACAATCTAGGACTCAGATCATTTACTGATAGGTCAGTGCCTCGAGCGGCTGATAGTTGTGAGAAAAATATCTTTAAATCCTCACTGATTCTTGATGAATCCTTACCAAGCCATTGCTCTGCAAGCATACCAGATAACTGCCTTCCTCTATTACTTACTGCTAGTCTATAAGCATCACCAAGATCCAGAAAATTGGGATATTGCTGACCATTCTCGCTTAAAACAAAACCTGCTTCAGATGTATTTTGCTTAATGTCTGGCTTAACGATTTCATCATCCCCTGTGGTAGAGGTAGACCGATGCTCAGATGTCAGTCCTACCTTACAAGTTGTCAAATCATCACCTGTTCAAGTGGTAGTTTCCATCAATTTAAGTAAGATTTGCTGTTGGAAAATCATCACCTGATGACTGATTATAACTTATGAAAGACCTTATTGGAACTTGAGAAAAACCTAATCCTAACAGGGCCGTTGATTACAGTGTTGTATTAGAAACTTAAATGGTCCTTTATTTAGTTAATCCTCTACCGTTGAGACAAATTTATACGAGTGTCAGTCCATGTAGGTGAAACCATGTACTCATGAACATTTTAATTTAACAGATTTGTCACATAAAAAACAGTGACATTTTTCTTCATTCATGCAGAGAAAGAATCCAAATAATTGAAAAGTGGTTATCTTGTTTTCATCAAATCAGCTTCAACTTTTCGTAAAAGAACACTAAGATTAACATTCTAGTTTTAATCCTACACACTCAAGATCCAAGTATTGCAAGTTAGACAAAGAGAAGTAAAATTAAAACTTACAGGTTTCTTTTGATGCTTCAACGGTGACTGCTGCTGCAGATTTACTTCCATTAGTATCTGTAAATTCTGAATGCATCCCTGGCTCTGATTCTATTGATGGCTTACTCAGAGAAGCTGAGCCTATGGGTTTTTCTGAGGTCAAATCCTCATCTAAGCCAATAACACGAGGCTCCCTCTGTACACATTGAACATTCATATCTTCTTTAGTACCATGTGTTTCCCGAATTGGGGTGCTTATGAAATCCTCATCAGATAAAGCAACTTCAGACTCACTATCAGAAGTGATCTTCAGTTCTGTATACCCAACATGAGACAAAGGATCAATCAGACTAATTCTTCTCCGATGAGTTGCTCTCACTGATAAAGGCGGTTCTGATGTCGTCTTCTCATGAAAATTGATTCCAACGTCACCTGATGCTGATGGAATATCAATTTCAGTAGCCTCAGACCTGATTGACTTGATCAATAACAACCTTGGATCATTGCCCCCAAAGACCCTTGGCTCATCACAACAAGAACACTGTTTCGTTGTTAAAAGAGAAACATTACGGTCATCTAATAACGGATCCTGGTCAGATGGAGTTTTAGATCCGTCCCCCAATTTTCCTAACAATAACCGGTAATTTTCAGAATTGGATTTGTTGATATTGGCGAAGGAGAAGAGACAATCTTCACAAATCCCATGAACATTCACAAGCTTATCGTGTGCACGACAAAGAACTAAGGTGGAAATCTCCAGCTTATGACCTCTGCAGATCAAGTCCCAATAGTATCCCTTTTTCTCTTTGCCTAGCACATGATCAAGCCTCGAGCACAAAAGACACGGTATTTGCAATTTGCAGAAGCAAGCGAATTTCGTGACAATGAAGGAAAAGACAGCATCGACGAACAGGAAAGAGATCAGCAACCATTCAAGCAAAGCCGAAGCCAAGGCTGCAGTAACGCCAGCAGGGAGGTTGTGTGAATTAGCAGATGCGATTCCCGCGGCAGCCATTGTTGGGTCAATTCAAGTGATTCCAAGTGGAGAAACCGACTGGAAATGGCCAAACTCCAATGTTCTCTATATAGTATCGGTCAAGGCAAAAAAGGGAAAATGCTGAAGGGAAAAAGAAAAAAGAAAAAAAAGAATTAGGACTACTACTTGCTGTTCTGCCTAAGATTCAGAAGTTGTACAAAAAACAATTTTGGGTGTGTTGTGGAGAAAGTACTCAAGATCAATCATCTCAATATAAATAGTAAATACCCCGAAGTCTTTTATCCGGGGATTCGGATGACTTCAACTGGTGCAGAATTAGAAATGAATCAATACCGTTCCCGAAGCAAAATAAATATCCAGGAAATCCTGAACTGCTCAGAGTTAAAGAGTTAGAAAAATACCAATATCATCAGGTGTAAAGCAGAATAAACGTATCCGAAAAACGAAACTCGCAAGTATTATGACGCAGAATCAGTTAAGCCATTAGATAGAATTTTTTTCCCAAAAAAAAAAAAATTTACGTTACTGGAAGCTGAAGCAATGAGAAATCAAGATATTAGAAAACACAGCCCAATCATGTATGATCAGAAAAAGACGTGATACCTTCTCAGGTGAAAAAATGAATGCCGGGAGTGAGAGAGCTCAATCAAACAGAATCATCCAAAAACGATTGAAAGAAGTGGTGAGGAGAGGGTGGGAGGTGAGTGATGCAAACGAAGTAAATCAAAAGGACCAACCCAAAAAGGAAGAAACTTTCCAACGGGAACGAACGCGGCAATCGCATTTTCCTAATGGCAGCGATCAACTTTTGTCAAATAAAAGAATAGAAACCGACAAACGCCAGAAAGTCGGCTGCTGAGGAGGGAAGAGAATAAAGGCATCACGCAATGCCAAAAATACCCCCGAATATGAGAAGTAATGGAGAGAAAAAGGGAAGAACTTGGTGGAGAAATCTGGGAGGGCAGGGTCATTGTGCGGAAATAGAGGCAAGCATTGCAGTGCAAGGAATGAAATAGAGAAACAACGGAGTGGTCGGTTGGAAATGTTAGAAGACTGGTAAGGGTATTGGTCGGCGGCAGTATAAAGGAAGCTGGATGGGCGATATGAATCATGATGCAGCCAAAGGTAAGTAAAGGATTCCATAATACCCCATTAGAATCTGACGTGTATAATTGAATAAATGAAGAGATCGAGGGAGTAGGTATGGAAGTGTTGGGAGTGGAATGGACGGGCTACTCCTAAAGACTGGAGAGTCGTGCTGACTGATGAAGTTGTGATCTGTTTGAACGGCATGCCATCTTTCATTTTTTATAGGGGTTATTGTTGGAAAACTGACCCAAAACGCATGAAAATGGGTAGCAAGAAAACTACCCTTTACTTTATTAATCTCAAAATATAATATGAATCACACACATAGATCATAGAATGATCTACTACTTACAGTAATATATCCAAAGACCATTAGGGCGAAGGTTAAAAAATGTCTATAATCATTTTTCAAAAAGAGCTATTAACACCATTAAAAAAATGTTAGGTTTAAAAATAGCCATAATGACTAAAAACTGTGACTTAAATGTCACAATTGTTTATTGAATGAACCTTGATAGTGTGTTTTAAAAAATTGACCAAATACACTGATATGAATGATGACTTGGCAAAGTGTGTGTAGATGACACAGACTAAATAAAAGATCATATATATTTAATAAATATGAGAGAGGAAAAAAGAGGAGTGTTTGGATGGAAAAAATGGCAGGGAGGGGGAGGGGGAGTTTTTTTATCAGAGAATAATTTAGAAGGCAAAATGACTCGCTCCTTTTGGCATGAGCTACCTACATCTGAATGACTTTGAATAGTTTTCCCTCTTTGATTTTTTTCTTCCTAATTTCTGAACTACCTGAATGGCTTTGAATTATGGTACATGTTAAAAAAAAAAAAAAAGAGGCATACAAATTACATATAAATTTTCAAGAGATTCATGTATCATTATCTTTACGCTAATCTCTACTTGACAAGGTAAAAACATGAGTTTTGACAAAATTTTCATGCAAGAAAAAAATGTACGACACTCATGTGACCAAAGTTCATACTCATCAATATCTTTCTTTTGTTGACCCTAAACCCACCTTCTCAACAATGGCAAACCCACATAATCTATTAGATCGAAAACAAAACAAAAAACCATGCCTTTAAGGTGAAGGTTGGTGGTTGAAGCCGAGAGAAACAAGAAAGATGATGATTTGCAAAAATTGAAGACCTCCGATTGACGAAACTTGTTTTAATAGTTGCAGAGGGGCAATGGAAAACAAATGAAGTTCTAGTGTGTTGTTGGAGTAAGAAAAGGAGAAGACGAAAGTTGTTCTTGCGCTGTTGAAGATGAAGGTTCATTGTTGACATTGCCACCTTTGCACCATTTGACGTTGTTGGACAAAATGTGGAAGATAGATTTAAAAGGGGCGAGGTAAGAGTAAAAAAGGGAAAACTAAAGCCTGCCACATTTTATAGCCAAAATAACTAGGAGAGGACAATTGGATAAATTGTGGGACCCACAACTTGAAATAAACATCCTTTTAGCCACTTTAACGGAACTTGTATTTTATGACTGTCTTAGAATCTTTGTAAGCATTTTTAAACCCAAAATTTATTTATGGTACTAATAGCTCTTTTTGAAAAAGAACATAGGTATGTTTGCACTTTTGCCCTATAATTTAAACCTATAAACTCCTATTGGAACTCAAGCCCATCTATTATTGATACATTAATAACTAACTTTCATTCTAATACTCATCTCAAGCTTGGAACCAAAAATATCAATGACTCCCAACTTGTTGAGAATGCTATTATGTATTTCTTTAGTAACAACCTTTATTAAAATATTTGCTTGTTGGTGTGTATGAGGACTACACATGTTGAAGGTTGATGAGTTTTGCTTGCACATTCTCACAAACAAAATGACAATTGATCTTGATGTGTTTTGTTTTCTCGATGTCTTTAGTAACAACCTTTGTTAAAATATCTGCTTGTTGGTATGAGGACTTCACATGTTGATGGTTGATGAGTTTTGCTTGCACATTTTCACAAACAAAATGACAATTGATCTCGATGTGTTTTGTTCTCTCATGAAAAATTGGATTACTTGCCATATGAATTGTTGCCTTGCTGTCACAATAGACATACATTGCTTGTGATTGAGACATGTTGAACTCTTTTAGCAAACCATCTATCCAAACAACTTTGGAAGTGGCTAAGGTTAAAGCACAATACTCTGCTTCTGTTGAGGATTTCAAAACAATCAACTGTTTCTCCGTTTTCCAATGAACCAATAAACCTCCCATCTTAAGTAGGTACCTTGTGATAGACCTTCTTGTCATCAAACATGCTCCCCAATCTGAATCACAGTAGCAAGTCATAGTGGTATCTCCCTTTGTATGGATGAGTATTCCTAATCTAGGGCCCCCCTTTAGATGTCTCACTTAAAAGACCCTTTCCAATAAATAAGACATTAAGTCAAATTAGTATGTATTAAATCATCCAACTGAATTCTTATAATAGTTAACCATGATAGAAAAGTTTCAAACCATATTTCCAAAACACTATCATGGTTAAAAGAATTAAACCCACCTATAAGACTAACAATGATATAAAAGAGTAAAGTTGAATTCAAAGGGTCTATCATGGTTATAAAAAGGATTTGTCTCTCATTTTTGAAAACCTTTTTATTAATCCAAAATATCAGCACATCGAGGTCCAGGGCACAAAATACGCCCACAAACCCACTAAGTAACCCATACATAATACTAAGGGCACAATCAGAAAATGGGTATAAACATAGCCCACTAGTCCACATACATAACACTGAACCCCATCACAAAGGGTCTAAACAAAATAGTTTTTAACCCATAAAATATTATTGATCCACCACATCAGAGTATACAGAATAAGGCTAGACATTTATTAAGACATTTATCTAAATTAATGTCAAAGCATGATGACCCTATGATGGTAATATATAAACAATACAATCCCCAAAAATCAAGAGGCATACAAGGCCACCGTAGCCTATGCCTCCACCTGTTTCCCTTTACCTCTATTTAGATGAGAGGTCTCGCCTGAAAAAATATCAATAATGACGGGTGGGACACAAAGTCCCAATAACAAAAATCAATTTGCAAAATATGCAAGAAATATTTGCAAGTCAGAGAAGCAGGTTTATCAATAATTATAATAATATTCTCATAATAATAAAACAGTACCTGGTACATTCCATAATTAAACCAACCCCACTCCTCCATCTTGCTCCTCCTTATATCTTCTAGATGTGATACAGCCTATTAGTGCTAGTATACCCGGCCAAAGGTTAGCTAATCACTTCAAGAAAATTATCCCTTCCCATGTCATCACCACTATACCATAACATGGAGATGTCCACCCAAAACACTCAACTCAAATCCGAGCCAAGAATGAGAGAGTCAATGGGCACACAATCTCACCATATCTCTTCCGCACAACAACTCTACAATCCCATAACAAAACACAATATACACAAATATAATATTTGGAAGGATTTCACAACAATCACATTCCATATACATCATAATCATCACCATATTACTAATCTCAGTTCTAATCATAGAACATACATACATTTACTCACTGAAGTGGTTGATATTCAAACATACGCGTAATTTTCCAAAGCACATATAAGTATTACTAAAGAGATTAAGGGTTAGAAAACACCTTACAGTCCATAACAAACATATAAAATAAATTATT
>JBAGKO010000010.1:731295-747457 GCA_037177275.1 Acacia concinna
TAATATTTTTAATTTGAAATTATAATAGCATATATTATAATTATAATAATTTTTTATTGATAAAAATATTTTTTATATAAAATATTTTTTAAAATAATAATTTTTAAATATATTGAATTTTATAATAATATCTTTTTATATTAAATTTATTTTATAATAAAATATTTTCAATTATCATGTAATTTTTTCATCATGAGTATTATTGGAATATCAAATAAAATATAAGGATAAAATAGTCTAAAATTTTGGCTCCCCTACAAAACCCCCAAATTTGGAGGGGAGCTAAAATGGGGTGTAGGAGGGGAGGGGATGGAATATTTGGGTCTCATCCCCTCCAAAATTTTGAATCAAATGAGGGAAGGGGAGCCAATACCTTCCAACCAAACACACCCTTAAGGTCCATTTTGCCATTTAAAAAAGGTCCATGCTCACTTGATTCTTTTTGTTTTTCAATCTCTGTTTTTCCATCTATCAAAGTCATCCAGGACGTGTACCAGGGGTTAAAAACTAGTGTTAAAACGTCTAGAGATAAGATAAAGGACTTTTTTTATAAGGATTAACCTACACAAATATCATCTTTAAAGCCATTTTTGTTTAACTTAGTGGTAGACGTTTTAACTGAGCCTATAAAATAAGAGATTCCTGAAGCATTTTTTTTTGCATATGCTATTATTTTGTTGGTTAAATTCATGAAGGAAATTAATTCTACACTTAAAATATGGAAATGGACTTTGGAGTGGAAATGCAATCATTTGAGTATGAACAAAATAAAATATATGCATTGCAATTTTTTTTTATATAGAAATTTTTGGAAAGGGTTGGGCTCACTTATGATCCAAGGGCTAAAAACTCTAGAGATTATAACATCCCAATTTTTAATGAAGTAATGCCTCCCTAAGCGCTGCAACTAGAACTATAACTAAGTGGTATTCCCAAAGATCGAACACCACTTTATTTGTAAGCGTATACAATCCCTCGCCAGTTGAACTCATAAATGATGGGTACATGCATTGCAATTTTAACAAGTAACAAGTTAGAAGACATAAAGTGGAAGTTAAATTGGGGAGGCAAGTTATCCCGCGAGTGTAAAATTAAGATATTTGGGATTAATTATTCAATAAGATGGTGAAATTATTGTATATGTTAATTATAAAATTCAAAATGGATGGTGTAAATTGAGAAAAAGTACTAGAGTTATTTATGATTGGAAAATACCTAATAAAGTAAAAGAAAAATCTTATTTCACTGTCATAAAACCAACAATGCTATATGATGAGTGTTGGGTTTTAAAACGACAATATAAAGATAAAATGAGAGTGGTCGATATAAGAATGTTGAGATGTATGTGTGGCCATACAAAAATATATAAGATTTGTAATGATTACATATGTGGACGAGTTGGAGTGATCTCTATTGAAGATAAAATGACAAAACATCATTTGGGGTGATTTGGCCACATGTAAAGAAAGCCATTAGAAGCACTTGTAAGGGGGACAGATTAATCAGTATGGATCCTATAAAAAGAGGTTATGGAAGGCCGAAATAAACACTCAATAAAGTTATAGGAAGTGATCTTTTAATTAATAACTTATTTAAATATATTATTTTCAACATAGTACAATGGTATCGTGTGATCCATATAGCTAACATCACCCACTGAGAATAAGACTTTATTGTTGTTTGTTTCCGTTTATTTTTAATTAAGGTCCTGAGCAATAGTCATTAACGGCCTATTAAGATCTATGCACTATTATTCTTAGGTGATTAATCCTTTACTAAATTATTATTTAATCATATTGATACATCATTCTGTATTCCATAATTTGAATTGTCCACTTCAAATATCATTTTTAAATTGGTTAAGATCCCGCCTGAAATTTTTTTTTAAGTGCCTCAAATATTTTAAAGTAATTTGTGGTGTGCTGCTCTACATCTGCAGTATTTTACAAACACAAGGATATGAGATGGATGCACTAGAAAAATACGTAGGCACAACGTAACCCTCTTAAATATCTTTTTCCACCATCTTTAAAATTATGTTTTTTTTTTAATAACTTCATGTCTCTCCGATCCATATCTTTAAACGCTTAAAAAAAATTTTCAAAAAAAAATAAACACTTAAAAACGTATCGTATTCCTAACATGGAAAAAAAAATCTTTTGCATAATTAACAATTAATGAATATGAGATGCTTTATATATCTATATTGATACTGATACATATAACGAGAATGGATATAGATGATGATTTTAAATATCGCATAGGAAAAAAGATTTTAAATATCGATATTGGGAAAAAACAAAAAGAAAAAAAGACTGTGAAGCCAGCCGTACAGTAAACGTGATAATTAACTGGAGAGCAGTGGTGGTTTTTTTAAAGCCAACTTGGGTTTGGGTCAGAAGGGGAAAAAAGAGAATGGAAATAGGGCAAAACAGTAATTACGAAAAACCGGAAAAAGGAGAGGCCGATCTCCTTTGACCTAAATACCCTCTCTTCCTTCTCAGCCCCAACTCTGTGTGGCGGTATTTCCATTGTCAACCCTCACAGTCGCTCCCTCTTCTGCCCCTCTATTTCCCAATCTTCCTCTCCTCTCCTTACCCTCCCTCCTCTAATTCCGATTTTCTCCAATTCCCCGCCAACTTTCTTCAACTTCTTTTCAAATTCTCATCCTTCTCCTGCCTCCTCCCACTCCGATCACAAAAACCTTGCCATTTGTTCGATCCACATCTAAATGCTTCGACCCCTTGATTTTGCAAGTTCCGAGCATTACCTAGTTCCCGTCTCTATATTTCCGATCATAACACCCTAGTACGGCATTTTTTTTGGGCTTGGCCTGGCATCGGAAATAGGATTTCGCTTTGTATCCCTTGAGTTGAGATTTTTCAGGTAATTTTAGTGAGATTCTTTTTTTTCGGAAAAATTACTATCTTGTTTCCTATGAATCTTTATGTTTTTGCATACTATCCATGCTCATGGAGCTGAATAATCACTTAAATTCGGCTTTGATTGGAGTGTTTTTTATGAAAGATTGTGTTTTTGTTAGTTTCTTTATCCTTAGTAGGGCTCCACGTGCAGGTTGGGCGGTTCCGATTCCAGGTTACGTCCTGGTTAGGTTGAAGCGTTTTTTTTTTTCCCTTGTGGTTTGTGGGCTACAGAGGAAAGCGAGGTTTTTGTTTTCTCCTATGACTAATGTATTGTCTCACTAGTGTTTATTGGAGTCTCAAGTTAAGCGTAGTGCATGCTTTTGGATTTCAAAGGTGATTTAACTTTCTTGTGCTTGTTATTTATTTTCTTCAAACAAAAGCTGAGTATTTAATGAATGTAGTCTCGGAATTAGTTCCTGTACCTTGAATTTTTTTTTGGTCATGGTCATAAATTAATGGTAGTCCTTTTGAAATGCTGGGGGATATTGGTTCTACATCACTTGAACTACGCATCTGTAATCAACAAACACTCTGCAGATAATGTGAAGTAGGTCTGATTGTCTTAGATTTCAATATGCATGCCTGACATGCTCTTGCTGTACAAAGCCATCACTGTGTATTAGTATTGACTGAAACTTTTCTTGTAATTAATGGAAGGAAGGTAGATAAAAAAACTGCAGAGAAATAGTTATCTTGTTTGGAGTTTTTTCTCAAGGGGCTATTGCTATTGCATTTTTGTTGGGTTTTCTGTTTAACTTCATTGGGACATGCACTGTGTTTCACAAACGGTGAGCAGAACAAAGTGTCAATTGTATTTTGTTTTACTTTACTAATGAATTTTAGGGGTCCTTGCAGCGGGTGTTTCAAGCACTGAGCAGATTTTTGACTAGTTAACTGAGCCGTAGTTGGTGTTGGTATATCCATTTGATGTCTTCAATGGCTAATCATGATTTGATACTTGGACAAAATCACAGTTTAGCCCTTGGTCATGATCAGCAATTGGTGATGAGCCACAACCATAATTTGGACCTTAGCCAGAGCCATGATTTAGGTCTGGGACAAACTCATGAGCATCATTTGGGTCTGGGACAAGCCCATGATCATGAGCTTGGCTTGGGACATCCCAATGACCATGATTTGGGTTTGGGACAGGACCATGATCAAGAAGGTGGCGATGATCACAATTATGGGCATGAGAATGAGTTATCCATGGATCAAAAGCCTGAGCACGATGATCATGAGCTAGCACTTTCTGAGAACAATGAGTTGACTGTTTCAGATAACCAAGAACTTGATGAAAATCTGGAACTCGCTATTGTCCAGCATCCAGAAATGGGGATTGATTCTTCCCAAGATATGGATGTTCAGCAGTCCCAACTAGTAGTTGTTTCGACACCACCTGTAATTCAGGCTCGCACACTTACTGTAAGTCCTAATTTTGAATTATCAGTGGGGCAAGAATTTCCTGATGTCAAGAGTTGCCGGAGGGCATTGAGGGATACAGCTATTGCTCTTCACTTCGAGATGCAGACCATAAAATCTGACAAGACACGCTTCACTGCTAAATGTGCTAGTGAAGGATGTCCCTGGCGCATTCATGCAGCAAAGCTCCCAGGAGTTCCAACTTTTACTATCAGGACAATTCATGAGAATCATTCATGTGGAGGGATTCATCATCTTGGTCATCAGCAAGCCTCTGTTCAATGGGTTGCAAACTCTGTGGAGCAAAGGCTGAGAGAGAACCCCAACTGTAAGCCAAAGGAGATACTGGAAGAGATTCACCGTGTTCATGGTATCACTTTATCATACAAGCAAGCATGGAGAGGCAAGGAGCGCATCATGGCTGCCATGCGCGGATCATTTGAAGAGGGATACCGCTTGCTTCCTCAATACTGTGAACAGCTGAAACGGACAAACCCGGGTAGCATAGCATCTGTTTACGGAAACCCAACAGATAGCTGCTTTCAACGCCTCTTCATCTCCTTCCAAGCATCTATATATGGTTTTCTAAATGCTTGTAGACCACTCTTGGGGCTTGATAGGACATATTTGAAAAGCAAGTATCTTGGTACTTTACTTCTTGCGACAGGTTTTGATGGTGATGGGGCTCTTTTTCCTCTGGCTTTTGGTGTTGTTGATGAGGAGAATGATGATAACTGGATGTGGTTTCTGTCCGAACTTCATAACCTGCTCGAGATTAACACAGAAAATATGCCTAGGCTTACAATTTTGTCTGACAGGCAGAAAGGAATTGTGGACGGAGTGGAAGCAAATTTTCCTACTGCTTTCCATGGATTTTGCATGCGTCACTTGAGCGACAGCTTTCGCAAGGAGTTTAACAACACAATGCTCGTTAATCTTCTATGGGATGCAGCTCATGCTCTTACAGTGATTGAATTTGAAGCCAAGGTTTTAGAGATCGAAGAGATATCACAGGATGCTGCTTATTGGATTCGAAGAATTCCTCCTCGTTTATGGGCGACAGCTTATTTTGAAGGGCAGAGGTTCGGTCACTTGACAGCAAATATAGTGGAGTCTTTAAATAACTGGATATTGGAAGCATCCGGGCTTCCCATAATTCAAATGATGGAATGCATCAGAAGGCAGCTGATGACTTGGTTTAACGAGCGCCGAGAGACGAGCATGCAGTGGACATCCATACTGGTACCTTCTGCTGAGAGGCGAGTGGCAGAGGCACTGGAGCGAGCGCGCACTTATCAGGTGCTTCGTGCTAATGAAGCAGAATTTGAAGTTATATCCCATGAAGGCACCAACATCGTGGACATTCGGAACCGGTGCTGTCTGTGCCGTGGGTGGCAGCTGTATGGGCTGCCATGCGCACATGCTGTGGCGGCGCTTCTGTCGTGCAGACAGAATGTACACAGATTCACCGAGAGCTGTTTCACTGTGGCGACTTACAGGAAGACCTACTCTCAGACCATACATCCAATTCCTGATAAATCATTGTGGAAGGAGTTATCTGACACGGATCCCAATGCGATCCAGGCTGCTGAAATGATCATAAACCCGCCAAAATCACTTCGTCCTCCTGGACGACCGAGGAAGAAGCGGGTTCGGGCGGAGGACCGTGGACGGGTAAAGCGGGTGGTGCACTGTAGTCGTTGCAATCAAACGGGACACTTCAGAACCACTTGTGCAGCTCCCAACTGACCAACGTTGGCGCTGAAGCGGTTCCTAGCACTACTCTTTATTTATCATTATCATTAGCCATAGCTATGACTGTCCATCAGTTAACTGTGAATGAATTTGAGGTAGCTGCTTTAATGTGAATAATAGTATACTCTCAGATCATTGGTGACGCATTTATGTGGTGGCTTTTTATTTTTGCTCCATCAGATTTTTGCACGCCGATCCTGCATATTTTTTTCACACATATTAGTGCTCAAACACACACCCGCAATTACATGTAAAAGTAAGTTAGCATAAGTGTTTGCTTTTCTGAGAAAGTACTTATGTAGTGTCTCCTTAATATAAATTAGACCTAGCTTCATTAACGGTGTGTTTGGTTCAAATAAAATGAGGTTAGATTAGATTCATTTAAATTAGGTTAGGAGAGGTTGTAAACTTGTTTAGTTTAAAAATAAGGGAGATTAGGTTTAGTTTATTGTTTGGTTCAAGAGGGTAGGTGAGGGGAGTTAATTTTAAATGGCCAAATATACCCTTTTTCTTTATCTATTTATATTGCTTATTTTTTACAAATTTCATTATTAAAACTAATATTTAATATTAATTTATTAATAGAATTATAACCCTTTTAATAAAAATTCATAAATATTTTTGTACATACATTAACCAAAATTTAATATGAATTGCATGCTATCTTTTTTGTTTTTTACCGCCAGAGAATTGCATGCTATATATATCTTATGCACACAAATGTAGTAAATATAATTATAATAATACATGTTTAAAATAAATACTAGAACTAGTTTGAATTCTTTTTAATAATTACAATACACACATTCAACAAATTAAATTACCTTGTAAACACAAAAAGGGCTTCTATGAATTTGCATAGAATAAGTTAAGAGTATCTCTCATAATTTAAAATATAATAAAAAAAATCAAAAGTTGAAAGCTATTTGTTCTGCAAATATCGAAGGTATAGTGAGATCTGCGTCTCCATTTGAAAAATTGAAGCGAGGAGAAGAGTTTTTGCTTCAAGATGTACATGTGGAATATTTAAAATTTGATATGGGCAATTTAGTCAAAATGCTACATAAATTTTCTCTCTCCTCACAAAATTCCCGATTTTAAAATTTGACAACCTAAATGAAATTTCCATTAAAATACAAAAAAATTTTACCTCACCTAATCTTCCCTACTCTCAATCAAACAAAATTTTTTAATCTTCAAATCTCACCTAACTTAATCCAAACAAACCTTCAAACAAACACAACTAAAGTGGATTTTATAAATAGTATCATATAATTTGTTATATAAAATGCTTCTAATTTGTTTCCAACAAAATTTGTAATGGGCAGAATTTACTCGATTTCCCATACAAAAATACAATGTTGATTGTTTAATTTTACAGTTTTATAAATTATATTTTCAATCTTCTAATTATAACACTATCAATTCCATTCATTAAAAAAGTCAACATTCGTACGCTCTGATGCAGGCGGTCAGCCTGCGCTTGTATGGAATGCATGAAAAAAATGTCAACATTAAATTTTTCTTTGCCAATCTTTAAAATTATAATATAAACATTTCATTTCAAAGAGTAATAAAATTAAGAATTGAAGGCTAACAAAGACTTTGGTAAAAAAGAGAAAAAAAGGCTAAAAAGACCATAAACAAACTTACAACATCTGAGTGTAATTCTATGCAAAGTTCGAGGAACAAATATTCGTTTTCTTCATCGCAGTAATAATTAAAAGAATACATCACGTGCCATTTCCCATGGCGCTAATGCCAGATTGTGGCGTCCAGCTTAGAACCCGTAGTTTGCGCCATACACAGCGTCATAGCCTCCGGCATGTGGTGGGTTAGACGGTGGAGCAGCAGCCGTGTAAGTATTGAAAGATTGGTCGGTACCAGACTCACCTGCCTGTGCCTGCGATGGGCCGGCTTCAGCCATAAAATTCTGCAATTACATGCATGGACATCATATAGACCAGGGGAATAAGCACGATGAGGAAAATATGAAATCACGGGTTTTGCCTATCAATTTTTATTAAAAAGAGATATTTTGACAATTATAAGCAACAATTACTGCGAGTTTCAAATTTCATCAACGGGGAAAATATTCTAATGATCCTCATTTTCACTTCTCCCATATTCCCCGTACACGTGTTTTTGGCACGTAATTTCAATTGCTCCAAATTTTGCCTTCCTCAAAACTCGAGATGAAGTTTGTGTTTCAATATGAACATATGCATCTTGGAGCAAAAGGAGGATTTGTTGGGTTCTCGAGATCACCTGTATCAATTGCTGGGCAGTTTGGACTTGAGAAGCTGTTCCATTGATTTCAACAGTCATCTCCCCAGGAACACCCCTTGCTTCTTGTACAATAACAGTAGCCCCGCTAATTCGTCGGATGTAGCTTATACTTGCCCCACCAGTCCCAATAACAGCATCGGCATATGACAGAGGAATTTGCATTTGCTGGGTGATCTGACACAACAATGAGTCAAGCAATTTATTGCTGAGTCCATAATCAAAGAGAACGTACTCATATCTATTCTCTGATCTTATGTATCAGCACAAACTGCCAAATCATCGAGGACTGTGCCCATAATTTGCATTTGATAACTAGTCTTTATAGTTGCTTAATTCATTACCCAATCCCTGGCTCACATCACCACACATTACCTCACATAATAAACCTCGAGGTCGAGGATAACCTCAGTTACTTTATTCTCAACATTTGAAAGTGATAGCAGGAAATACTTGTGAATTTACATTTGATATAGCTTCATGAATAGCTAACTAGGTTCCCACAGTAACAACAAAAAACCCCAAAAAACAAAATACCTGCGTGACCATGGAAGGTGCAGATTGGGCGTTTGAAGATCCACGGACACCGATAGGAGCATCTCTTCCATAGGCAGATATACCATGATGAGACTGTTTGTCCACTGAAGGCGGCAATGCAGCTGGCGGAAAATAATTATCAAGTTGTCCAGGAGGTGGCATGTATTGATGAGTAGGTCCAAAACCAGGACCTCCACAAACATTTGGAGGTGAAGCCCATGATTGGTGAGGTGGGAGGTGCTCCACAGGATGAGGATTTGCCCTTTGCATCTGGAAACAAGAATAAACAAGTATCATTTCTCATTTATATTGTTTGAGATAAACCCCTTCACAAATTTTAGATTTAATCACATGCTTACGTTCATTTCAAACATTGGAATTACACTGCGGTCAACAAGGAACTTCCTCAGATGGGAGGCAATTAGCTCTACTGCTTTAAGCACCCCAGTGGGATCCCCTGCTACCTCAACAACCCTATCATCTTGAAGAGCAAACAGAGGCAGGTCATCTGCAGAAGAGTACAGCGAATCAGTGCTTAGCAAAATGCCAAATATCTGGAGACTGTTGAAATTTCCAGTACTATTAATTTACTTCACATAAAGTTCAGAAAACTAAAATAAGCAACTGCTGCTCAGGAATAAAAAGACCAAAAGCTGCCCCAAAAATGATACCCCCATTCTTTAACATGGACGAAGGATGGATCCAAATGTCGCTAATGGATTGTGATGACCTGGATTAGCAGTGGAGGCAAATGCAATGACACTTCTAGTGGAAAGAGAGAAAAGTTAGCAAGATGATTAACAGGGTGTCTAACTTGGTTGTCTCGAGTGCTCCTATTGATGGCAGAGGTGACAAGAGCTCTAATACCAATCTCTCATCCTATGCTCAAAAATGGATTGGCAATTTTTTTTAAATAGACACAACCAAGAAGAACATGGAATTAAACAACTCTGGAATATGGATGATGCAAAATATGTACCACTAGCACTAAACAAACAAAATAATCTTACAATAGAAGTAAGCCAAAAGAACCTGTTCCAAGAACTCTAACAAAACAATTGGATGCTTCTTGGATAGATTTAACTGTTCCTCCTTGTTTCCCAATTAAACTTCCTGCTTGTGATGCAGCTACTAGTAGCCTTGTTGAGACCTTCCCAACAACACCTAAAGGAGCATGGGAAGAATCAGCCTCTAAACCATCAATAATCCGCTTATGTACTCTCAATAAGCCATCCACGGCGGGAGGAAGGCATGAACCAGGTTCCTCTCTGGCAGAAACCATTACCTAATCAAGAACAATAAACAAGTAATTTCAGACTATTCTTTCCATAATAATTCTCCCAACACCCATAGTTGCCTATGAATCACAAATACAACAATACAGAATGGACATGCAAATATTTCTGCTTCAACCCATATTAACAAGCCAGTCAACGACAGCTTTATTTACCAAACATACTGTATTCCACCTACAATCTCTGGAAGCAATTCAGCTAATTCTCATGCATGGACAGGTATTGTGGTTTTTAAAATTAAAAAAAAAACAATAATGAAACAACTTTTACCATCTCAACACTGCTAAAAGGAGGTGTAAAATTGCGTTTAATTTATTATTCTTCAATCGTATTCTTAATAAAATAAGTAAACAAAATATTTTAACCACTGGACATAATGTTTTGACAAATTTGTTCAAATCAACTTGAACATTTTATATAATTTATACACAAAAATTAACAATCTTACCCATGCAATTTATGATTTTTTTTAATGTAATCTTGTTATATTATTGTATAAGTTGCTAGATTATATTGGTTTTAACTAGCATAAGTATCAAATTGAAGGGAGTATTCAGCAAAAGTTAGAAAATTCTTCCCCCTGTCTGAACCTCATTATACACCAATTTCCCTCCATATACACATATAATTTGAACTATATAACTGCTTTCGGTTTAAGTAACCATTAGTAGCTACACATTGCTCTATATGGGCATCATGACATTGCACAATTTGGCCTCCAGTCAGTTGGAAGGAGGGAGGGTCCATCTTACTTGGGAAGTAAATCCTTGTTATGCATATGGAAAGTCCACAGGGCACAATTTATGTAATGCTTTCTCAGCCTGCCACTAACGCATGCAATCACTCCACACACTCCCTAGATTTTCAGAAATATACTTTACAAAGAGCATTTCAGCTATTCAAAAGTCTTGACATTTCCTCGAGCCTAATGTCTTTCCCATTCTATTTTCCTTACCTTGTTTCACTTGCTGTAAATAACCATTCCAGCGGGACAGTGAGTCATTAAATAACATGACAGTGATACCATCTTCTCATTTACATAAAGAAGCTCCCCATATGTTGGAAATAAAACTAAACAACGGGATTTACTAGTTTTAAAATCCTTTTACTCACAATAACATATAGAGAAATAAAAAACACTTATTTATATTTGATGGTTTCACTATCATGTTTAAGTTTTTTATCACTGCTTGCAATCTGTGGCAAGGCATCAATCATCCAGGTTTTGAATTTACCAGATCGAATGCAGAGCTTCATGATACTTTGGTACAAAATATCTACATTTTTATAAACTTTTCAGCACTTTGAAATGGTCAATGCTGATCCCTGCATCTGGATCTTTATTCCTTCAAGATTGGGATCTTATTGATGATTGAGTCGTTGCCTTAAAATTGGTCCACAGAACCTGCACAGATTCATTTTGTTAGAATTAATTTTACGATTTTTTTTGGCCTATTACTCCTCTTTTCTGGATCTTATTCTTCCACTTCTTCCTTTTTCTTTGATCACTAAGCATAAATAAGATCACCCTTTAAATCAAGAACCATCTGTGCCTGATTTTTCTTAATTGTTTAATCGTTGAAATAAAACTCTGATTATTACTGTATAGGAGCACAATAAGACACCATGAACTATTCCTGTATGTTAAACATATATTTCAATTCGTCAACAGAGCTTCACCCCTTACACTTTTGGCTCTTCTCCAAGCTTTCCAATGTAACTTTATCAGCAGTTTGAAGCACAAAGTAATTAGAAAAATACTTCATCACAATACTGTTTTTAACAAATCCACTAATTTAGTAACTGATAAAAAACTATAATTAAGACATGTATCATTCTGTATTGTAACATAAGTATCTCAATGGCTAAGAACCTCTGAAAATTCAGAGAGCTTTCAACTATTATCTCTAAGCACTCAGAAACTCATCCGGAAATGTCTACAAGTTAACATAAACCCAACGGATAAGAGAAAACAAATTAACAAAGTACAAGCAAAAAAGTTCCATTCTAATAGCAACCACCCACAGAAATGATAACAAAACCCCACAATCAAAAGTGAATGTATCTTAAGAATGAAATTAATTTTAATATTCTTTTAAAAAACTATCACATTTAAACAATCCAGACAAGTGGACAACTCATAGTGACTGAGTTGATAAATTTACAGGAGATAATCAAATGAAAATATTAAATGAACTTACAGCCCTTTCTGAAGTCCCTGGAGGACCATCAAGAATTTTAATGCGAGCTCGAGTCTCCTCTACAATTTTTTTGATAAACTCTCCTTTGCGTCCAATTATGCCACCAACCTTCTGGGCAGGAACCAACACCCGGAAGACACTCTCCCCAGGCCATCCTGGCCATTTCTTCTCACCACTTGCAGCGACAGGCTCCTCAATGCGCCCCTCTCTTTGTTCATGCTCTGAATTCTCAGTTGGTGGCTCAGCATCAGATTCACTTAAATTTTGATCAACTTCAGCCATAGGAGTGCCACTGGTTCACTATAAGGAAGCACGCGAGTATATTAGAAATTGGGGAAAGACTTGACTGAGAAATGTGGCAGAACAATCATATACACTCCAAGCATGGCTAGATCACTGAACTACAAAAGCAACTGATTTTTAAATGACGTTATAATTTTAAATCAATAACTATAGTCCTCATTGAACATATGGGAAAGGCTTGACTGGGATAGGTGGCAGAACAATCATATGCACACCAAGCATGGCAAGATCGCTGAACTACAAAAGCAACTGATTTCCACATCAAGTGCTAGATTTAAATAAATAACATGAGAAATACTCCCAAACTGAAATCCCCCATTATTTAATATGCTAAAAGAACTAACTAAGAAAGCAATATTAGACAAACCCCAGAGCAAACGGAGAAAAGGAACTAAAATAATTATAACACGTTAGAAGAGTGGTGTGTCCAGGGAAAGAACTTTAACCAGGGAAAACGCAGAAAGTTCAGCTTAATTCGATCTAAATTGTTTTCCAAAGTTTTAAGTTAAGTACCAAAAGTAAAATGGAAATCAAACAGCCTCTTAATAGATTAGATCGAAATAGATACAATCACAGACCTATAATCCGGAAAACTGCGCGCTATTCGACAAGGGAGCAAGTGCCAGAATGTTTAAAATGACCCCCAACTGCTTAAACTTGCCTGGGTTAAGCGAGCGCAACACAAATGAAACTTTGAAAGAAACTTTCGAAATCGAATGGCGGAAGAACGGCTAAAATTATAGGATTAGGGGATAAAAAGGAGAAGGCGAGTGAACGCTGGGGTAAACAAGGGATGGGGTTGGCCGGTTTAGAACAATGTTCCCCGTGATTAGAGCGGCAGTTTGAATTAATTTTGGATAACAATAAAAGTTTTTAAAGTAAATATGGATTGAAGAGTTTTATCTTAATATATATAAATTTAAATTTAATCTATATTTAATGGGCTCCCAAACGACCATAAGCCCAACTCTAAACGGCTTGCCTTGTGGGCTTTTATGTTAGTTGCCGAAATTTAATATTTTTTAAAATTTTTGAAATATCAAAAAATGAAAAGTCTCAAAATTTTGAATTCAATAATAATTATTAATAAAATGATTTGAAATATTTTACATATGTTTATTTTTTGGTTTAATATATATGTGTGTGTGTGTTTATATATAAATAATTATTTATTGTGATCATATAAATAGTTTATAAATATGGAAAAAAAAATATTTTATTAAAAAATTATTATGGACTTAAAAAGACTAACTATTGGCTCTAAAGGGCCAGCCCTTTTATTTTCGGGCTTTAAGAGGCCAACCCTTTTTAACCTAATTTCCTTTTGTATTATATAAAATTAAGGTACAAAAAATCGAACCGACCAGAGAATTAGTTACGATATGAGTTCAGGATTGAATCGAGTCAGACCGAGGGTTAAATCAGCTATATTAAAATATTATAATTTAGATGTTATCATTAAATACCCAAGCAACAAGCTGATAAATAACTATTTTGTATGAATTATTAGGCTTAAGTAGTATTTTAAATGTGGAAAAATGGAAGTAGAAACGCATTATTGTGGATTAAATTGAATAAATAAATGTATAGGGATATTGTCATCATTTTAGCTTAATTGAAGGTTAAAATTGTCACTTATATGCAACTATATGCTTGATCATAAGTTGGCGAAATTTTAGTGTAGGTTTGAAGAAGAAATAAGAAGAAAATAGGGATTAAGAGGAATGAGGACTGAATTGTAAAGAAGAAAACTAGCCAGAGGCATTTCTATAAATAGAAAAGGGACTTAATTGCAAAGAAAGTAATGCGAAAGCTAGAAGCATGAACAAAAGATGGCGCAGGGTAAGTTTCTGTGATATTTGCGGGATAAAATGCTATTAAAATCTTCAACAGTCAAAGTCAAAATCGGACGTTTCCCTGACCATTTATCGTGCATACATGAGGTCAGATCTGAACTGTCGCCCGTAAAAAAATGCCCCAAATGACATCGTTTTAGGGCTTTTTTAAAAAAAGAACTTGGCCGAGTCGGCTCGGCCCCTGGTTAAACATTCAACCGGATCGGATAGGGGTCCGCTCGACTAATTTTCTAGTCCGATCGGCTGGTCCGGTTCGATTCTCCGTTCCATGTATAAATTACAAGCCCGACCCTTAACTTAAAAGGGCTTGAACAGGCAAGTTTGAAGAGCTCAGCCCGTTTTGACGGCTCTACATGTGATATCATTTGAATACAGTATTATGCTTTGCATGTGTTTTCCCTGACCTTATTATTAGTCTTATTACTACTACTATGAGAAATTCTTGTGTAAACCTGGTTTGCCACATCATTTGTGGCATGACCAATTAAAACACAACAACTCAGCTGATGATTTGGTATTTCCTTATTATTAATTGACATATTAATAAAATTAAAAGATTTCACAAGATTAACCTTTTTTATTATTTTTGAAATGTTAATTCATGTATTCATAATTATTAATAAAATGATTAATAATTAAAAATAAAAGATTTGAAATATTACATATCTTTATTTTTTGGTCCAATATATATATAATTATTTATTGTGATCATATAAATAATTTAGAAACATGAAAAAAAATTTATTAAAAAAATTATTATGAACTTAAAAAGACTAACCCTTCGGCTCTAAAGGGCCGGTCCTTTTGTTTTTGAGCTCAAAGGGATCAGCCTTTTTTAATCCAATTTTCTTTTATATTATATAAAATACAAGCCCGACCCTTAATTTAAAAGAGATTAAACAGACAAGCTCGAAGAGCTCGGCCCATTTTGACAACTCTACCTATAATATCATTTGAATACATTATTATGTTTCACAGGTGTTTTCCCTAACCTTATCATTATCATTATTATTATTATGACTACTACTTTTTTTTGCCAATTATTATTAGTACTACTACTACAAGAAATTCTTGTATGAACTTAATTTGCCGCGTCATTTATTGTCTGACCAATTAAAACACAACAACTCAGTTGATGATTTGGCATCTACTCAATGTTAATTAGCATATTAATAAAATTAAAAAATTTCATAAGATTCAACTTTTTATTATTTGTGAAATGTTAATTTATGTATTCATTTATTTTGAGAAAAATAACACTATGAAAATCACAAACAGCCAACTAGGATTAATGCTTATTGAGATGTTCTATTTTAATTGGTTAGACTAAAATGACGTAGCGAATCAGATTCATACAAGAATTCCTCCTTCCATCATAATTATAAAGCTTGTTAACTTTTTTAGAAAATTTTAGGAAAATCCTAAGAAAGCTAATTATATTACTTAGTTATAACATATATTGTGTTTTATTATATTATACTACCTCTGGTCCTATTTATAAGACTCAGTTGACTTTTTTTGAGGGTCATAAGAAAATCCTAAGAAAGCTGATTAAATTACTGTAGGACATTAAAATTTCTCGT
>JBAGKO010000010.1:754595-773949 GCA_037177275.1 Acacia concinna
CAGCCGCAAATTATTATTGCCAACCTCGCCTCATTTGCTGCTTTGGAAGAATATTTTTATGGACTGACGTGGCAATTTAAAAATGGGCGTTAAAAAATATATTGAATTCTTCAAATATTGTTCTTTGGTGCTTGTTTTAAATTGATGCTCCCTCCTCCGACTTCGCTGCTGGTTCCTAAGGTGAGGAGTGGTCACTGTCATCCTTAAAATTATGGAAAAATACATACTAACGTTGTCCATGCACTGCTGTTAATATCCACAATGAAGTGGAATTGAAGATAACGGTCTATATTGATATCATATCCTTCTTAATTCTTTTAAAAAATTGTAAATGTTATTAAAATTGATTATATCGTCCCTTTATACACAGAAATTGATATTATGCGACACTGGTCAAAAAAAGATATTATGCGCGTTATTTGCCTCTGTTGAAATTTGAAATTAAAAAAAAAAAACGTTATAAAGTATAAGGGAAGGAAAATTATCTCACTTCCCTTATTTTCTTTTCTGTTTATTGCTGTCATTTTTGAGGCACTAGTACTGAATGAGAAAGAGGGTCCGAACACATCAAACTCAAGCACGTGCACATTTCCCCACCTTATCTCAATGACCTACTTAGACCATGAGTCAAGTAAGCTTCTAACCTTTGTGTTCACATATCTAGATAGCCAAAATATTATTTACCCCCGACATTTCAATTATTTTTTATGCATTAAATTCTATTGTTGCTCACCCCTTCATTATTTTTCCTTCACCAAAATTTTGCACAAATATAAGAGCAGCTCAACTTTTAAATCACTCTTTTATTCTCAGCAGCGTGTTTTATTTTATTTTCAATGGAAAACAGTATATAAAGAAAAATAAAGAGATCAGATACAGCACATTTGATTTGCCTTTGCTGGGTAATAAAATGGAAGTATAACGCATAAATGTTTTTGAACATAATGTGAATATATATGTTGTATTGATCTCTAAAAAAAAAGGAATTAAGGGAGATAATTATTGTGTTTTCCAAAAACCATGTTATAGTAACTTACAAAACTAATTTTTTTAATATAATCAAATGAAGTAAATATGTCTTATATGAAGATTGGAGAGAGCATAATACATTTTTTTTTATCAATATATCCTCTATTTATAAATAAAATTTAACTAACTAACACTAATACAAAATAGTCAGAACTAATTAAAACTCTTAAATTACATACCATCTGTTTAAATGTAATAAATATTAATTAAATGTTTGTTACCTCTACACCTTTCTCCTGTCTTTATTTAAAATAGTAAGATTTTATAAATCTTACAAATAGTTTATAAATAAAGACATGAAAAGTCTATAAAATTGACTTATAAATATGAATAAGAGAATCTTTATCCGCTTTAAGTTTCGAAAATTAAAACTAAAGGCCAATCCTTCTCATTTGATCTGAAGTTATGGAGCGATATTTCTTTAATTTTAACACAAATGCCTATTTAAGTATAGTTAAATTGAAAAGGATGTTTTAGGATGCTGGATTAGATATTGACCCATATAACTTATAGATATTAAAAAACGTTACATAAAGATACCACATGTAATGTATTATTATATTATACTCCCCCTGATTCTAATTACAATATCCAGCTGATTTTTTTTCAAAAAAAAAAGTTAAAGGAAACAAAATAAGTCATTTAATTATATTATATGTTGTGTTTTATTATATTATATATTAGTTCATATATCAAATAAAAATAATTTAAAGAAAAATGATAATTTTTAATTTTTTTTGCTAAAAAAATTGATAAATTTTAATGGTTTAAACTAATGTATTTAAATTTTGTATATTCTCTAAAAAGTTAATTGGGTCTTATAATTAGACTAAAAAATAGTATATTAATTTATAAATTAGATAAAATAATTTAAAATAAAGCTACAAATTTAAAGAATGTAATTGATTTTATTAAAAAAAATTAAAAAATGAATTAAATATTATATTTAAGAGCAGACACAATATATTTTACCAAATTAATCATGCGACAATGTATGCAAAACTGACCTCCATGCCTCCCCTGCCAGGGTTTTCTGTGCCTTTCTCTTATTTCTTTTGGAAGATGGCGCTTAGCTAGGTTCAAGGAATAGGGAAAATGTCAAAAAAAGTTTTATTGGAGATTTCTCTAAAAAAAAGTCCTACAGTAGATTCAGCAATTAAAAAATTCTTTAAAAATCTTAGTGACATAGATTCTAAATATAAATTTAATTTATGAATAAATGTACGTAACTATTATATTAATAAGTTAAAGATTGATTATTGACAACATACGTGTTAATTAAAACAGCACAAACGTATATAAAATTAAAATCGTATATGCTAATAAAATTAATTCAGTGTATACCACTGTAATGATAAGTCAAAAGTGACATTAATAAATTTATTTTTTTCAACTAAAACAATTTCTGTTGATAAGTGCGTGTCTAGAGTGGCTATTAAAAGCTTATTTATGTCATCTGTAAGAAAATTGAGAATTTTTTATAAGGTTAAAATGTTTAAATAGTCAATAATCTTTTTTAAAAGTGTAAAAATAATTATGAACTATTTTTTAGAGTAAAAATAATAATGACTTTTTAAAAAAGGTGCAAAACCGTTAAATTACTGTAGTGCTGTTAATATTTTTTATAAGGGTTTTTTATAATAATTTAACAATTTATTATAGTAATTTAACAATTTTACACTATTTTAGGAGTTTATGGTTATTTTTACTCTAAAATCTATTTTATAATTTTTTAACATTTTTTTTAAAAAAATTGAATACTATTTAAACATTCTACGCGACGAATTAGTGATGAGACGTTTGATAGAAGGAATTTGTAACGCGCCTTTTTTAACGTGTTTTTCGGTCCTCGGACCTGAGTGCTATTTACCCTTTTTGTTTGTACGAGTAAAGTTTTCAACTCTAACGTCACCCCGTTGAAATTTCCGTCTGTTTAACCCCGTCAATTCTTCCAGCCCCATGCCGGAGATAGTGAAGAAACTCAAAAAGTTTCCACCGTCGACTTCTTCCAAAAAAGAAGTGAGTGCTGCCGTTAAAAGTCACGGATTTTTCTCTATATAAACGTATCTACGTTAAACCACTGGTGCCAAACAAACGTTTTTTGTGAACTTCCCTGAAGACAAGGAATATCATTGAAACATATTTGATATATTTCTATTTTGCACGTAGAGAAACCCAACAGCGAGAGGGAGGAGGAGAGGAGGAGGAGGAAGGCCTCGAGATCCTGTCAGATCGGAGCTTAACTGGAAGCGAAATTTTCCCATCATTGACTGATTCTGGTGCGATTCCCGCTCTTTTGTGTTATTAAAGTTAGTCTTTGTAATGTGGTATCGATCTCTGATGTTGCTGCGGATACTCGTCTCATCGATGTTTTATTGCTTTGGGGATCATTCCTTGTATTGCCTTTCTTATGCGCTCTTTATTTTCCTCCTGAGGTCTCCCTTTAACAACGTTGCTCAGAAGTTAGAGGAACTCAAGCCTATCCCTTCTTCTTTTTTATTTTTCTTACTGTGGTGTTCGCTTCAGGAGAAAGGATTTTGGCAATATCCGATTCTCATATTTCACGGCTGTTCGATTTATCCGGTCAGCTGCCAAATATGAGCTATATCCTTTTCATAATTATAATACACGTGTGCGGGGTTAATTGAAAGAATTTAAATCTTCTGGTCTTTTACATATTCTTCGCGTTTAATATTTTGTATGACTCCCAGATTTCCTGTATTTTTGTTGTTCGTTTGTTGCTGGTTTTGTTTGGGTCCAGCTTAAGCCTTTCATCTTCTGTTCTGAGCAGTTATATTGGCCGAGGCTTCTTCTGGAGCTTAAGAGCCGTTTCCACCAGTAGTCCAATAGTAAATTTTGTTCTTTATGTCGGGTCTTTTGTGATCCTATCTATAATCAAACTGAACTAAAACGCTATCTCTGTTGAATTTATCATTCCAAATTTCCAGAACGTAAAATCGCCTTTACATGTGGTTCACTTTTGTTTAGATCACGTCGAGGTTGCTCTTCAATAGTTGGGCGTTACACACGAAATTTGCGCGGGAGCTGCGGAATGATTCTTCAATAACTCTTGAAGTCTTACCTAAAACTGGCCCAATCACCCATTTCTCCTTTTTCACGTGCATGCTCAAAAGTATTCTTCTTCTTTCTTCTTAACTTGAAGTGTTTTCCCGAATCTTTTAGCCTGATCGGTGTATGCCTTTTGGTTCGGAGTCATAAGATCATGTAAAAAAATGATTAATTTATATGATCAGGGGTTCGGCCATAATAACATTTCTTCTCAACTGTGGAGTCTCGTGCATATATTTTAAGCTTTATTGGGAAAGAAATATTTCTTTACCGTGTTATAGCAATTTGTCTTCTGCATCATTTCCTAAGTTTTTTCTTCTTTTTAATTTTTTATTGAAGACAATTATGAAGCTGATTTTGGCCCCTCTATCAAAGTTCCATGTCATCTATAAATTAGCACATAGATATTAGGGGGGATTTTTAGATATTTTGTATTCACTGTGTTGCTTACCCTATAACCTATTATTTGCAACATCGCAGCATCATGGGGAGGGAAGTTACAGGCATACATGTTGCGGACAAAAGGCCAAATGCTGTCGCAGTGGCCTCAAACGATAGGTCTAATAATGATAAAGTGCACTTTTCTCCCAAAATTGCAGCAGTTAAGGTTGATACAAAGGATCATGAAGTAGAGGAAAGTGCTGGAGCTAATTCTCTGACTGAGAAAAGTTATGTAATTTTGGGTAATAAAAGCACAAACCATGATGCGGTCTTGTCTAAGGAGAAGAATGAGAAAAACGAAATACATGATCTAAAAAAGTTAACCTCGCTGGCTACTAGATCCACTTCTATGGGAGAAGATCATACAGAACACTCAGATTCACAGTTACCCGATCTGCCTAATGAGAAGAATGACTCCAACTCTCAGTCTGTTGAAACTAGTGGTGTTTTGTCCCCAAATGCTGATAATACTCGTTCCCCTAGCTCAACAAAGAATTCACAGGTATTTTGAAATTAAAGTAAGATTGCGATTTCTAATCAATTGAACATATAGAGTTGTTACCAGTTCCCTTGCTTCAAGAGTACTGAACATGCATAGTGACGATGACAGCTTTCTATTTTTACCGAAGACAATGACACAGCTGGGATCTTATTCTTGTTGACTTTTTTAATGTGTTTGTGATTTATGTTTCAGCAATTGAGCTTTTCTTTCTGAGATGATTTCAATATTTAAACAGATCGGTCTGATACAAGAACCCTTTAATGCCACAAAACTGATATTCCATTATTTATAGAATTGGCGGCATTCAAACTTGAATTATACTTAATTATTAATGGAAACTTATATACCATGCCCAATAAATGTAAGCAGCCACTAATTATGATTGAATCTAATATGAGCCTTTAAGATGGCGTCAACCCATAAAAAAGCGATTGTCTCCGATCATTGCTAATTTGCTGATGGCAACAGGTTTCCCTGTTGATATGGACACAGTCTGAGTTGGCGGTGGCCATATTTTACACATATTGTTATTTGTGTATACATGCTTATGGAAAAAAAAATCATCACATTACTGATCTGCAAATTCATTATTTGTTTTTCAGCCTAATTCACCTCTTCAATCAAGAAAGCACTTGCAACCTGAAGATAAAAAGCACCGTGACGATGATGATGATGATGATTGGTCTGTAGCTTCCTCGTATCCTCTGGAATTTTATCAGTTTGATGGTTTTAATCTGAAAAGAGCAAGTTTTAGGTCTTAAAAATAAACACAGGAATTATAGATTTAGCCTGGGTCGTTGGTCACCACCCCCACCCCCAAAAAAAAAAAAAAACCAAGAACTGGCAGATTGTATTTAACTACTTATTAATATGTCAATCATTCAGTCGTTTGTTCCTTTAACCAATTATTTTAGTGCTACATCTGGGCGTACTGCCAGATCTAAGGTAACTGTGGGTACAGCCCCTACATTTAGATGCTCAGAACGGGCGGATAAAAGGAAGGAGGTATGGTTTTGCTGAACTGTCATCTCTGATGTATATTCTGCTTGAGTGATTGATATTATAGATTGTGAATCGAAGAGGTGGTTTTGGTTCTTATCTTCGCTTGGATTGTTCAATCCAGTTTTATACAAAGTTAGAGGAAAAACATCGAGCTCTTGAAGAAGAAAGAAGCCAGTATGAAGCAAGGCAGAGGGTACAATAAATTTACTCTGACTATCAGTTGCAGCGTAACTGAATTATTTTTATTTTTCACCCGTTTCCTTTCATTTTGTCCTTCCCCTGGCAGAAACATCCATTACCTCTTCAATTACCCTGGGATATCCAATGTATATCAGTTATCCTTAGGTCACTGTATGCACATTGAACTGATAAAATGACTTGTTGACTGTTTTTATTTAATAATATAACTCATAGGAAGAGAAAGAAGCAGCCATCAAGCAATTAAGAAAGTCCCTGGTGATTAAAGCAAAACCAGTACCAAGTTTCTACTATGAGGGGCCTCCACCAAAGACTGAACTGAAAAAGGTATTCTTCCTCTTTTTTCACGTGTTCTTTCCCAATTCCCAGAGAATCTGGATGAATATGACACTATTCCTATGGCCATTGGCTGCTGACTTCTAATTTACATGTGCTTTCATAAAGGACATTGCATGGTTTCCTTGTTGTGTATAACGTTGCTTTTAGTTATTCTTAATTAACAAGGATGATAATAGTAATTGGTGAACGACCACATAATCTTAATTCTCCTCTAATTCAGCTGCCACTGACTCGACCCATATCCCCAAAGCTAAACCGGAGGAAGAGTTGTGGTGATACTGTTACCTCATCTCTGGAAGCTTGTAGTCGTGCACAGCGTCACAGCATTGGTAGTCTCAAACAGGGATTGAATAGCACTCCTGTGACCAAAAAAGCCAAGGAGCAGGTCATTGGGCGTAACAGCATTGGCAGTTGCAAAACCAAGGAACGACCAAAATTGGACAGAGAAAGAAAAGCTACTACGCCTAAAATCTCGGACGAGACGAATGCGGATATATCTGTCCAGTCATGAGCTTCCAACAAGTGTTATACTGACCTCCAGTTGAGAGGAAAATAGCCTTCATGTGGGATTGTTTGCACGAGAGATGAACCTATTTTCTCTTCATCCGGACCGACTTATTAAAACCGTTTATGCTAACTTGATTTGTATATGTTTTTTAAGTTATTTTGGTGCATATCATGTATGTAAAGATAGCGTTATGTTCAAAATACGGGACTAAAGATATTCCCGTCTGCCCACCCCTTCCCGCTGGCGAGAGGACAGCCCTTACGAGCAAATGTCGTATTTCTTTCTCCAGGACTTGACCAAGGGATGCTATACAGTGATTTAGCGACGTGTGTTTCTTGCCTTATTTGTTGTACAAAAAGGGAGCTGGATTGGCGGTTTCCGTTTTAGTTTTCATATATCCCATGTATATTTCGAAACAGGTTTTCAGAAATAAACGAGCGAATGCTTTATATGTTTGACATATATCTGATAATATTCGTGTAGTTGAAATTTTGTCAAGAAAATTCTAGTGTCAAATCAAATTATAAGCGCGGATCATCAGATAAGCTGGTAATAAGTTGTCTCAATAGTCTGTTGCCATCATGGCACAAATCAAAATGCATTATTATTTAGTTAATCCTTGTGATGTGAGAGCTACTGGAGCGAACTCTTGTCTTTAAGTAATATTTGAATCGAACTGTGTTCTGAAAATTTCTAGAAAAATATTGTAATATTAAACTATTTCGGGATGAAAATGAAAAGGGGAAAAGTTGACCTAGTAAACATTTTGTCAGTTTGAAGGATTTAACATGAAAATGAAGAGGGAAAAAATTAAGGAAAGTCTCCTATTTTAAATTTTATCAGTTGGAAGGATTTAAAAACATGTCATCAGTACTGGTTGAATATATAATATTTTCTGTTTATGAGAATTTATCATTCAAGTGTTTCTCACTAATTCGCGGTAAAAGAAACTACTGTAATAAATAAGCAAAATTATTCTCGCATAAAAAATCATGGTCTTTGCGTAATATATTTTATCCGGTACCGCCACCACCCCATTCCCCTAACTTTCTCTTACCCTCCAAAAACCATGGCCCCTTCTTTTACATTTTCCTCTCCCCTTGCTTTTCAACCACTCAAGACCCCCCAGTCACCCATTTCCTTCTCCTTCGCGCGGTTCAGAATTCTTACCTGTACTTCTGAACTGGACGCCCCGAAACCGAAGCCTAAATTCACCCCGGATGAGCTAAAGGCTGGCGCTAAAAGCCGCAGAAAATCTTCTTATGGCACATCGAGAAGGTCAATCCTCAAGAAAACATTTAACCAAGAGCAAGTGAACTTCACTGCTCCAGTCTCAGATGACCCAGTCGTTGGCATAATCGGAGGTGGCATGTCGGGAATCATTTGCGCCATGTACTTGGAGAAACGTGGTGTACGGTCCACTGTATTCGACACGGTTAGTGTTTCTTTCTCTATCTGCATTCTGCTTTCTGGTTTTTAGTTGTCTCGCCGGGTTAGGAGTTATAATAGAGTTAGAACATAATAGTTCACGAAGTTTTTCTATGGCCCTGTCCCCAAATATATGTCAAAGGTCGTATTATATATTACATTGATTTCTGCATCTTCCATTTCAACCCTCAGGAGTACCGTTTCACAAGCAACGAGTGCATTAGTCAAGGAATTCAAGGAAAGAAAATTTCAATAGAAGCACTAAAGTCTTCCCCTGCAGAAGGAAAGGGAAACATGAATAAACAGTTTTGGGAACTAACCATCTGTTTCTGCATATTGTTTATAGGGTATTCATGGTCTGGGAGGAAGAATGGGAACCCGAGTTATTGATCCGAAGCCTTTGACATTTGACCACGCAGCCCAGTTCTTTACGGTGAATGATCCTCGGTTTAGTGAGCTGCTTGATGGATGGTTGGAGAAGGGTCTGGTCCAAGAGTGGCGGGGTATGATTGGAAAACTTCATAATGGTGGTCAATTTATTCCATTCACAACATCTCCTCCAAGATATATAGGCACAAATGGAATGCGGCCACTTGCTCATTCATTACTGTCTGAGGTGATTAAACATTCAACATAATATCTGATGAAGTAAAATACATTGTTGATACCAACGTGCTTCTGAATCCTGATTTCAAAGCACGGAGGAAGTTGCGCTGAGCTAACTGCCAACTTCTTAGTATATCTGTTAAATTACTAACTTTTTACTTGGAAATGACATGTGTTATTTGTTCCAAAGAAGATAATCTATTCCATACAATAGTCACTGAACGCGTTTACTAATTGAAAGCCTCTTTTCTGCTTTTGTTTCATTGTAATCCCTCATAAGAATCTGACTTTCAGTGCAGACTCACATGGTTAGTGTGGTGAGACCATGCTGGATCAGTAAACTGGAGCCATTCAATGGGATGTGGCACTTGAGTGAGAATGGGAAGCCTTGTGGGAAGTTTGATGCTATTGTAATTGCACACAATGGTAACTTAACATGTTCATCTTGAGCTCCCTCTGTTTGGCGATGGTGTCTTTTGTCCTAGATGTTTGGGTTCGGAAATTGCCACTTGGATATTTTTTGGGGGAGACTTAGACTTGTAGCTTAAGTTAGTTGTCTCGTTCATTTATAGTAACTCTTTCCTGCTCTGGTTTACTGCAGGAAAATGTGCTAATCGCTTGCTTATGTCATCAGGACTACCGCTAGTTGCTAAACAAATGAAGGTAAAGCCTAAACATATTCCTTGTTGGTTCATTTGATTTTATATACATGTAAATCTGCACTTCATCTACTGGTGGGCGACCAGCTACATTTTTTTCATACGGTTTCTTGTTTTTGTTGTCTGTTATGCTAGAGGTTAGAGTTGAGTTCAATATGGGCCCTTCTAGCAGCATTTGAAGATCCCCTTCCTCTCCCTGGCAGCACAGCTGCAATACCTTTTGAAGGAGCTTTTGTGAAAGGAGTTGATTCTCTTTCATGGATGGGCAATAATACCAAAAAACTACTGAAGTCCCAAAGTAGTGGTCCTCATTGTTGGACCTTTCTGAGCACCGCATCTTATGGAAAGCAAAACAAGGTTCCACAGGTTTGTAGACAACACGAGTATTCTATATTTTCACTTATGCTGACTTCAATGGTTAGATCACGTTTATATTGTATTCCACTATTAGCGTACTTAGATATGTGGTTAAAACTTAAAAAGGACCTGACTCGTTCATTTACTTAAGTATTGTTAAGCACTGACCAGGACTCTTCCTCAATGTCATTAGTGCACTACTTTGACGATTTTTTGGCCACGTTTTAAAGCTGAATTCTCTTAATGACTATGTTTATCAGGAAAACATCCCTAGTGCAACTGCAGCAAAGGTCAGGGCGGCCATGCTAGAGGGTGTTGAGGCAGCTCTTGGACTATCAAGAGGTTATCTTCAAAAACCATTCTATGCAAGGCTCCAATTATGGTAATAATCCACTCTTGAAGTTTGATTGCCTTGACAATGTCGTACCATCATTATGACGAAGCTGGAATTTAAAAGCTTTCCGTCTGGCATACAATATAACCAGGGAAAAAATTCACCGGTGATTATATAATTTGGCCTTGATGTGTAAGAATTACCTTTGACCTACAGCAATCGTTAAGAAGCACCAACTCCTTGATTCAACACTTGTGCTAGCCTCTAAAATGACATACATGGATGCGTCCATACATACTACTCCCTCCATTCCTATTTATAAGATCTTTTTAAAGAATTTTAAAAAAATTCTAAGAAAGCTAATTATATTACTTTAAGACATTAAAATCTGTCATTTTTTTTTAAATTATGTTGTTTGACTTATGAACTACTATATAATGTAATAAAATATAACATATAATATTATTAAGTAATGTAATTAATTTTCTTAAAATTCTTAAAAAATGTCTTATAAATATGAACAGAAAAATATTTATGTGTAGTTTTGACGCATGCTTTTGCCCCAATGAACGGTGTTAATTTGGGACAGAATGTTCGTCGTGTACCCATAGTTCCATTTATGATGTAGTTGCTCGCCTCCACACCTGTCTAAAATAAGCTTAAAGAACTAAATTATTTATCACGCTAATGTTTCAGAGGTATAATATTAGATCAGCTTCAGGAGCATTGTGTGTTCAATTATAATGGACCCGTGCCTTTGCACCAAGCCCAAGATGAAGTCCATTGCTCATGTAGATATTCGTGATATGTTCATCATATTGTTACTGATATTGATTACTGACTTGCAGGGGTGCAGCTCTTCCGACAAATACACTTGGGATTCCTTGCATCTTTGATCCTTATGGAAGAGCTGGTGTATGTGGTGATTGGCTGCTCGGTTCAAGTATAGAGGCAGCAGCGTTAAGCGGGATGGCTCTGGCCAACCATGTAATTGTTATTTCAAACTTTGGTCAATTTTATTTATGCAACAATCATCGGACTGATGGTTATACTTATTGCTTGACACACAGATTGCAGACTATTTCCAAAATAACGGAGTTGATCCTTCTGAGTTTGCAATTGGTTTGGAGCAAGAATTTCAGCCGCTGCTAGGTCATGATATTGGGCAATTCACGGGCTTGGAGCCACAACATCGGATGAACGAGGTTGAAATGCACCAACTTGTAAAATAGACATTCCTTCGATTACTCTTGCTATTGCTAGTTTTTAAACAATAATTAGTGATCTACTCCATATCAATTTGAAGATGAAGAACTTGAATTTGTTGCAAACAGAATTGTAAATGGAAACAATTTTCATTAGCAAGTAACCAAACTATACTCCTCTCCATTCTACAAAGGAATTTACAGACACAAACGTTCAGCTCATACCCTAACAAACAAACACATGCTACTCCTACTTCTTAGTCTTCTTGACGGCCTCTTTCTTGGCTGGCGATTTCACGCTCTTGGGCTTCTTCACACTTTTTGCCGCCTTTGCTACCTTCTTCCCTAAAGAGGTCCTAGCCGATGTCTTGGCCGGCTTTGAAGTCGCTTTGGCACCTTTTGCAGCAGTTGGTTTGGGTTTGGGTTTAGGTTTGGGTTTGGAAACGGCTTTAGGCTTGGCCGCTACTTTTGGTTTAGCGGAGGGCTTAGGCTTAGGCTTAGGCTTAGGTACGGCCTTGACGGTTGATTTTGGAGGCTTGGTAGCAGCAGGAACGGGCTTTTTGGGTGGAAGCTTGAAGGAGTTCTTGACCTTGACGAGCTTACCAGCGGCCACCGACTTCTTCAAGTTGTTCAGCAAGAGCTTCTTGAAACTGGGAGGCAGATGTTTGTGCTTGTCCTCGATAAACTTGGTAATGGCATACTGGCTGGAACCGGTCCTCTCTTTGAGACTCACGATCGCATCCGTGATCATCTACCAACCCAGCAAAGAATATTAACACGCCGAAGATGAATTATCCGAATCGAAAACAGGAAAAAACAAAAGAAAAAAACAGAGAGAGAGAGAACGTTAAAACTTCAAAAGAATACCTCGGCGAAAGGAGGATGCGAGGGCGAGGATTTGGGTTTCCTCGCAACAGCAGATTTCTTGGGCTTCGGCTGGGCAGAGGTCGCCATGATGATGGATGTATAATCTTGATAACTGCTACGCATATGGTGGAGGATTCTTAGCGCAAGCCAATATTTATATGGGGTGGGGGAACATATTTCCGAAGCGCTGATTGGTGGAAAACGCGGTCACCCGGATCCGGATCTCCTTTGGTTTAATGTTTAAATATGATCCGTTGGATCTAAACTTATCTACGGTCAAGGATTTATGCCCTGACAAAGATTTGAACCGATTAATGGTTTGCATGCACGGAGGTGTGTTTCTACGCGCGTGACCTGGCGGATAAATATGGCAATATGTGTACATTTTTATAAAGGCAAAAATGTACGTTCGATCTTGATCTTTCAGACTTTCACCACAAATGGAATATAGACCAGGAGTATGTTTTAGCGGTAACAATAAAATTAATAATTTTTTGTTATATACCAACAACAATATGTTAAATTCATATTAAAATTAGAACTTTGTATAATCCTAACAAACTACATGATGACGGTGGTTATAATGGGGACGAGGAAACAAAAACTTGTGACTATGTCTATTATAATCCTAGGTTGGCTAAAGAAAGAAAGCTACGCATAATTATGGGCACATTACGAACGCCCTGGTGCCTGCTAATAAACTAGTACAGTATATATTAATCAAATTTTTTTATATAGTTAGATTATAGGGCTTGTTTGTTATAATTTATTTGAAGTAAATAAGATTTGATACACAAAGTATGAGAAATATTCTTTTTACATATTTACTTTATACTCCCTAAATAAGATCTTATTATTGAGGAACGGTAGAACCCATAAAAGTCAACACAAATTGTTGTAACGTAACAGAATGAATCTGAATCGCATGGCTTCCTTTAATTGCACGGAATACTGTGCTCATCGCCCCGCAGGATTGACGATTTGTGAGAAGATGGCTGATGAACTATCAACTGGTTCTTGGCTTGTCTCATGCTCATCTGTACGGCTAAGCTTTCCTTGCTCGTTATCTATCAAGCTGACCTCCTGAAACTCGCTTTCCTCCCCTGTTGTATTTACTTGTAGGCTAAGAGCAAGTTCCAGATTCCAACACAGATCATTCATTGAGGGTCGGGCAAGCCCATGATCACTCAAACACTTCTCTGCCGTGTCTGCGAACTTCCTCAAACTTTCTGGATTGATCTTTCCTTTCAAGTGTGGGTCAATAATATCCTCCAGCGATCCTTTTCTTTTGCAACTCAGAGCCCAATCCGCAAGAGACACTTGTTCCTTTGCAAGGTTGGCATTCAAAACAGGTCTCGAGCATAGAACCTCGAACAAAACCACCCCAAATGAATACACATCAGATTTCTCAGTCAACTGTTGTCTTCTAAAATATTCAGGGTCCAAATACCCAAAGCTTCCCTTCACCACTGTGCTCACGTGCCCATTTTTCATCTCCGAACCTACTTTTGATAACCCAAAATCAGAAACCTTGGCGGTCCAATTTTCATCCAACAGAATGTTGGTTGACTTGACATCTCTGTGGATGATGATGTATTTGGCTCCAGTGTGAAGGTAGTGAAGCCCTCTTGCCGCTCCGATGCAAATCCCCAACCTTTGCTTCCATGACAAAGTAGACAGAGATTTGTTGCCCTTGTACAGATGCTCCCTCAGGGTGCCACGTGCCATGTAGTCATAAACCAAGCACATCTCATTCTGCTCCTCACAGAACCCAATTAGGGACACCAGATGCTTGTGTCTCAGCTTTGAAAGCATCTCGATCTCAGTCTGGAACTCATTCACTCCTTGTTCTGACTGTGGATTCGACCTCTTGATGGCCACTTTCACCCCGTTATCAACAACACCCTTATAAACCTTCCCAAACCCTCCGACCCCAATAACATTAGACTCGTCAAAATTCTTGGTCGCCTGCTTTATCTCTTGCAGGGAAAAATAGCGACACAGACCTTGTTGAGCCATGGCCGATATGTTGCTACAAGCATAGCTTTTCCCAGACAATATGGACTTGCTGCCACTTGAACGGGAGTTCCCGTTGATTGGTAGCCATGATGTGTGTGAATTTGATGCCGGCACTCTCTTCTTCTTCTTCTTCTTCTTCTTCTGGTACATAACAATGAATACTGCGGCTAAGAATGCAACTCCCATAGCTCCTCCAGCACTTAACAAAACCGTTTTTTTGTAACTCCCTTTGGCTGTTGTGTTAAAAGTCTGCGATTGTAGCTCACTTTTTACGAGCATATCTGACGGCTGAGGATTTGGCCCGGCCATGGTTGTGTCATTAATCTTGAATATCTCTATCCCATTTAATATTGCATCATAGTACTCAGGCTTTGTTTTGGCTGATGGATGCAGAGCAATCCATAATTGCTCGTTGCTCTGCCCATCTTGCACAATCACCACATAATCTTTGTACGTTGGCACCCCTTTTCCCCCTGTCCACGCTATTACATCTGCTTCGGCCTGTGCCGTCTGATTATTCAAGTAGATGTCGAAAACTATCTCGTTCACTCTATAATAATAGTAGTCACAGAAGTGAAACCTCACAAGGTACATGAAATTTGGATCAATTTGGAACGTCCAGGTGAGGTTATAACCCATGTTCACGTTCTTATCGTTCCCCATAGATCTCGATGTGGAGTAGACATCGGGAGGGGCAACGTAATGTGGCATGGTTTGGTAGTCGATAGTGACATCATCATCAACTTTGTTAGTCACACCAACTGATGCACCATATAAATAAGGCGTGTCATCGTACCATGTCCTTGTAAGGTTAGAATCTTGGAGTGGTGATATATATTGCCCGCCCACATTGAGCCTAAACATTGTCTGCAAATTCAAGCTTTTTGTATCGACAATTTGCTCGGAAAACCCAACTAGTGTGGCTGAATCAAACAAATCTGGCATTTCAATCAGCTCGATCCCATTAACAAATGCAAAAGCTTGATCGTACTTGTTTGATGGCTTAAAGGTAACCTGGAACAAATAATTATAGTCAGATATTATCTCGTATAAAACCTAAATATGCATGTTGATATATGAGAGAGAGAGAGAGAGAGAAACTCTTTTGTTTGGTCTTCAGTCTTCACACGAATTGAATTTTAATCTTTTTACTTGCGCCACCACGAATTTAATAAAATGCAACAATATTAATTACCGTGAGAGTATCTGAATTCAAAGGGGCAAGGGAATACTCTCTGATAATGTAAGCCTGAGACAGGGCCTGACAAATAATAGAAGCGCTGAAGTTGCTCAAAAGTGAAACACCGTTAGCCATTACTGAGAAATATGAGTTGCTGGGATCATGGGAACCATAAACGGAGGGGTTAAAGTGGAGTCGAAGCCAATGACGCTTGTCAGGTTGAACTGAGAATTTATATACTGCATCCGAGGTGAAAACTCGTGCCCACATGTATGGAATCTCAGACATGACCGAAGGGTCTTGGTACGATGCTTTGAATTTGTTGGAATTACCTCCCGACAAGTACCTAGCATCTGCCTCCCATTGTCTTCCATCGGCATCTTTGCCTCCACCGGCCAGCCCACAACCCAAGACCAACGGCTCTCCTGCACCCTGAGCCCATGCTTCACGAGTTTTTAGGAAGACACAGATGCACACGAGACACTGTAACACACTTGTCTTGCTATGCATGATAGAAGCTAATCTTAAGTTTTTTTTTTTTTCCTAATTTTTTTGACGCATGTCCAAAAAGAAGAAAATGGCTTCTTGGAAGTCTAAGCCATATTGATGATAAGATGGATTTTGAGGAACTCTCACCTGGATGGAGGAGCCAGACCAGGTAAGAGAAAACGATGAACCCGTGGCTAATTTTTCCCCACCTTAGAAATTCGATTGCGCCATGGGTTTTCCTTTTTCTCTTGTTGTTCGTACCAAACGTGAAAGAAGGTTGTTGGAAACCGATGATTGGGAGAGAGCGCCGTGATCAAATGAATGCAATTGGTTGCATGAGATCAGAATTTGAAACGGTGCTCTAAATTTAGGATGAATTTTTCTGGACGACATGCATGTGGACTACTCATCGTTTGTTCGAATAACATGACCCCGTACGTACACTATCACTTTCAATTTGACTCCCATGGGCAAACAACAAACAGAGCAGAGTACAGAAAACGAGTGCCTCTTCATCTATCACTCTCAAAAGAGGTCGGGCTTCTTAATTAATGAGTTGTGGTCTCAAGTCAAGATAAAAATAAAATATTCTTTGTTTGCTCTTAAAAAAAATTTTCATTGCAGAATAAAAGGAACCTATTTCAAGGGGCCTAAAATATTTTATTTAGTAAAGAAGTGTGAAAAAAAATTGACAAATACTTGACACATGCGTTGGTAATTTAAAGTTTATAGAAAAGAATACAAAAGTTGATCGATAGAAATAAATATATATGTATGTGAAGATGTCTGGTTCTTCTACTTTGCTATGTTTAGGAGGGCTAGGAAAAAGAATGTGGTTGGAAGGAGATGAAATGGATCTAGAGAGGTAGGGAAAATGGTGGATGGGATGGATTGAGAGGAGGAGGATATTTTAGCCAAAAGTAGCAGGAAAGTATCAAAAATAACGTAGAGATGTTAGAAATGAATGGTGGGGAGAGCAGTAATAAGGGTGTTGCGTGTGGTATTTATGTAGAGAGCTAGCGTGGCTGGTAATTGGCGAGGCACTGAGCCCACCCGCTTCCTCCGTGTGCTAGATTGGCGAGGTGGCTATAAACGCTACCTCCGACGAATAAGCCGACGGCAGAGGAGGGAATGGCGCACTCGGAGGAGGAACATGCAAAGCAGATGACGACGATAACACCGTTGTGGAAGAAGAGGAAGTGGACGTCGAAGCCCTTATCACTGAGCGATATATCGAGAGAGATGGAATGGGAGAAAAGACGAACAAGGTCGGAGCGAAGGGCGGCAAAGAGCCACGACTCTTACGATCACGTGACGGACGAAGACCTGAGCGAGTTGAGAGGGTGTATAGAATTAGGGTTTGGCTTCAAGGAGGAAGGCGCCCAAGAGTTGTGCGCCACATTACCGGCACTCGACCTCTATTTCGCCGTTAACCGCCAGCTCTCAGCCTCCCCTCGCTCTACTGGTGCTTCCTCCTCCTCCCCCAGCCCAACAACCAACAGTGACCCTGATGGATGGAGGATCTGTAGCCCTGGTATGTGTGTCTGTAGTGTGTATACATACATCTCCACCAAAAATAACAATCAATGGTCACACATATATATATATGTATGCAGTGGTCATGGTTTTGAAGAAGGCTGAGGCTTTATTTCCAAATTAAATAATGTTGATATGATGACTGGTTAATTTAGTTTTAATTTGCTGGTTTGAATGTGAAGGGGAGGATCCCGAGCAAGTGAAGACAAGGTTAAGGCACTGGGCTCAGGCGGTTGCATGTTCAGTGATGCAGTCGCAATGAAGATATATATAGGATCGAATCGGATCGGATGTGGTTATTCGTTGTCAGAATCCATCATGTGCAAAGTAACGTAACATGAGGAGGCTGATGATGAAAATATATAACGGAATGTAATTAAAAGATGGGAGGCAGTGTTATTAGCAATTTGGGTCTCCATCCTTTTGCTTTTTTTAACATTAATTTGACTAGTTCATTCATTTCACAGACAAATCAGAGAGAGAGAGAGTGTGTGTGAGAGAGATGTACAGATTTAATAGCTTCCCCGCCTCAACTTAATTTAAACATAATAAAACGCCATTTCCTCATATTATGTGTTTTCTTTTCTGATCTCTTCATGGATTATAATAACTTTACAGTGCCTAAGCTTGAGAGGAGAAACAATGCTACATATCATATCATGTATCTAACATTCACTACTTCAAAAAATAATTCGTGTAGCATTTGTTTGTAATTAATATATGGCGCTTTTTGATATTGATGCCACTATAGGTTCCTATAATGCTTTGAAAGTACCACAAGAATTCTATTTTTTTTTTTTTTTGAAGAAAAGGACATTAGGTGAGGAAATGACACCAAAAATGGGTCCCAAATTTCTCTAAAGGCAATTTTTAAAAACAAATCCTTCAGATTCTATATTATTTTTTCTATAACACTTTAAATATAAAATTTGAGAACCGTATTTAAAAAAGTAAAAATAAATATACAAACAAATTAAAACATTAATGAAATGTAACTCTAATATCAAATATGATACAACAAACATTTAATTAAGGATACTTATTAATTATTGGAAGTCAAGTAGAGAGTTGCATTCCAACCTAATCATAAAACATGAAAAATTAAAGGATATTCAAAATCAGTTAAGAAAAAATATTCTGTGGAATAAGAGAACAATCAATTAAGTAACAAGAAGAAAAACATGAGAAAAAATCGTACGAGAGAATAAATCATATAAGAGAATAAGTAGAAACAAAACAAAAGAAAAAAGAAAAAAAAAACAAAGAAACAAAAGTGGAGCTATGCGTCATACTTTTTTAGTGGAGATCAATAGGAAAGATAAGTAATAATGGACCTCAAACTTTAATAGAGATGAAACTAAAAGAAATTAAAAAAGAGGAAAAATAAACGAAGAGGAAACTAAGAAACCTCTTTTAAAAGAGATGAAGCTAAACTAAGAGATATGAAGAAAAAAAATAAAGTTGAGATAAAAGATGCAGAATTTAAAACGAAAAAGAGAGGGAGAGTGAAAAAGATAAGGTTAGACATTAAAAATTAAATGAGGAAGCCTTAAGCAAACGCTGCCTAATATAAGCACCACCCAAAA
>JBAGKO010000010.1:775396-793179 GCA_037177275.1 Acacia concinna
ACCAATTAAAGTTTCACTAATAATCCCAATAACTCAAGTAAACTATTTGACCCAAAATTAATAGGTAGAAATATCTTGTATGAAAGTATTTAGGATATGCTTTTATAAAAAAAAAAGATAAAATCTCACAAAAACCAAATAAATAACAAAATTGATTAAAACTAGTTATTAATATTTCTTTACAATAATATGGACATCTATTGACAAAATTCAAAACTTATCAAAAACCCTAACCCTAAACTATTATTTAATATGGATAAAATTACTTTGTTTAGAAAGAGAAAAATATGTAGAATAATTTTCATTTATAAAGTTTTATGAGAAGAAGAAATTTTGAGTATCTTATTAATCCTCGAAGTATAACCCTAACCTCAATATGCATAACTGAGGCATTAGCTCTAGTGACACTACTGTTTCCGACGATTCTATGTTATTAATTCAATAAGTACTGGATGGGGTATATATTTATACCCCACGTGACGTCGTTTTTGTGATACGGATCATGCATGTTCTAAATCAACAAGGAGATCGACCACCAGATACTGCATGTTTGTTGGAGGAAATTTACTTTATTGAAAGAGCAAGAAGCAAGATGTGGTATCAAAATTAAATGCAGAGATATAATATAGAGCAATGTCTCAATCTATACATGAAATTGTGTGGCTTTTCCAACTTTTGAAGGAGGTGGGTATAACAACTTTATTGCTTGCAAAGTTGTAGTGTGACAATAAAGTGGCTCTAGTATTTGACTATGTATTTTAAGAATGAATAAAGCATATTGAAATTATGTCATTTCATCAGATATAAGATTAAAAAAAATTTAATTTTTACAGTGATTCAGTGACCAATTGGGTGATTTTTTAACAAAAGCACTAAGTGGGACCCGAGTTGAAATCTATGTGATAAGTTGGACATGATTAATATATTTGCTTATTCTATACATAATTAATACTCAATCTGTTCCTATTTATAAGACCCTTTTGGAGAATTCTAAAAAAATTATAAGAAATCTAATTACACTACTTAATAACATTATATACTGTGTTTTATGGGCAAATAGGCACCTAGCACCATAAACTTTTTTCTAAGGGGTGTCTGGCACCATAAATTTTTTTAAGGAAAAAAATATACATAAACTCTTAAAAGGGGGCGTCTGGCACCACCGCCATTAATAACGTTAACGCCATTATTTTTTTTAGGGTAAAGAGGCACCCAGCACCATAAACTTTCTTCCAATGGGCGTCAGGCAACATAAAATTTTTTTAAGGGAAAAAATATACATAAACTCTCTTCTTTTTGTTTCCAGAACACACACAAAGAAACACACCCTCTGAAAAAGCTTGACGACCTCATCAACTTTATTCCAAAATACATAATTCGCTGTTAATAAAAAAACAAAGTGATTTAGGGAATAAGCTTTATAGAATCTTATATGATTAGGGAACCTTGCTAAAGATAACTCAGACTAGATCATTAAATACTAGAAATTGTATGACAACATAGAACATAGTAGGTAAGATGATGAGAAAGGTGGGGGAGTAGCAGAAAATTAGGTTTGGCTTAAATAAGACAGGAGATTCAATGGACATACTATTAAATTTGCCCCAATTTTTAAAAGTTTATGGTGCTCAACACCCCTTGGAAGAAAGTTTATGGTGCTGGGTGCCCCTTTACCCTAAAAAAAATAATGACGTTAACGTCATGAACGACAGTGATACCAGACGCCCCCTTTTTAAGAGCTTATGTATATTTTAGCCTCTAAAAGAAGTTTATGGTGCCAAACACCCTTTAGAAGGAAGTTTATAGTGCTAGAAGCCCTTTTACGCGTGTTTTATTATATTATATAGTAGTCCATAAGTTAAACAACATAATTTAAAGAAAAACTTTAATATCTTAAAATAATATAATTACCTTTTTTTTATAATTTTTTAAATATTTTTTAAAAAGACTTTATAAATAAAAACGGAGTGAGTATTTTGGCAAAAAAAAAAAAAAAAGAGTGAGTATTGATTAGGGTTGATTATGATTTATTTAATTTGATTATACACTATTCTGTAATAATCATAATTGATTTGATTTGATTACGTTTTATTCTCTAATTATGATTACACGCCTCGAAATTAATTATATATATCAATCTCTCTGTCTATATACATATACACCACATCTGATATCTAAATACATTCAAAGAATGGTCTAGTACAAGTACAAAGCACGAACAATCGAGCGGCGACGCAATAAAAACCCCAGAAACGTGACTGAAGTCGAGGACTCAGCGTTTCCGGCGCGAACTCGACGTCCAAACCTACCCGCTGCAAAACCAAAAACAGAGCCTTCAATCGCGAGCGTTTTGCGAAGAGATTTCTCGCCTTCGCCCTCCAAACTCCAATGGCCCCTGATGCTTCTGATGCTCTTGCAGGTCACTTGTCCCTCACTCCCTCACATATAGATATATATTAAATGCAATTTTATATCTTACTATTCTCAGGGTTTTCTGTGACCATCAAGTTGCCGTTGTGTCTTTTTCTCTTTCTCCTTCCGTACTTTCACGTTTCTGTATTTCAGTTTTGTGGTAATTTCAAACCTTCTCTCAATGCAGTGAGGCAGAAAGTTCAACAATTTCTTAACGCAGCTCGTACTGGAAATCTTGATCTCGTGAAAAGTAGTTGTCTTGCTCTTTGATTCTATTGTTTAGTTATTACTGTTGCTTTGGATGTTCAAATGCTTCATCTGGGTTCATCCTTTCTGGGATAGATTTGGGGAGGCAGCTTAATGAAGATAAAGATTTAGCGAAAACTGTGGCGTCAATTAAGGATGCAAATAAACGAGGAGCACTACATTTTGCGGCTCGCGAAGGGCAGACAGAGGTTTGTGAATATCTGTTGGAGGAATTGAAGCTAAACGTGGATGTTAGAGATGACGATGGTAATATTTTTGCCTTACACATATTTGCAAGATATATTCTTTTGTCATGTATAAAATGTTAAAATCTACTTTCTTCGCCTATTCTTATCTCTTAAAGTTTTTATAAATTGTTAACCTTTCAAAGTACTATTTCTTTTCAGGTGAGACTGCTCTTATTCATGCCGCTCGTCAGGGCCATACTGCCACAGCTAAATATCTTATTGACCATGGTGCCAATCCTGCTATTTCTAGCAACTTAGGAGCCACGGCGTTGCATCATTCTGCAGGCATAGGTGCTTTCTCAAAATTTCGCACAGATTATGTACTCTTCTGCATTAAAAAGAAATTCTGCTTTTATGATCTCTTAATCTCGTGCTTTGTTAACAGAATCCAACTTAGTTGTCTTATTTTTCTTGTTCAGTGTATTTTAATCTAATATGTGCTTTTCTGTAGGAGACGTTGAGTTGCTGAAGTATTTGCTTTCCAGAGTTACTGATGCTGATTTAGAAAGTGACGCGGGAACACCATTGATTTGGGCTGCGGGTCATGACCAGAATGATGCTGTCAGCGTTCTGTTAGAACATCATGCAAACGTAAGATCACATCTATTCTTTATTTTTGTGCATGCCTAGTGGAAGGTAGATAGAGTCTATGTTTGTTCGAAGAGGGGTATATTGTGATGGGTTTGTGAAGCATGGGAGCAAGGAAGATTTGGTTTTAGGTGACGAGTATCTAGCTAGTCTACTGGATGCTTGTTTCTTTCTGCGTTTTCTTTTCCTCTTGTAAACCATCGGATCTATCAATTCCTATCTGTGTGTGTTTTGGGAAAGGAATTTCAGCCTTTATGTTGATAAATAATACAAGTCTCTGAAGGTTTCTGATATGGTATGATGTAATAAATGATCTTCCTTGAGTATGCCTTTTTCTGATTAAACATCAGACTGCAACTCTTTGAATTTAGACTATATAATTGAAAATTTATTTGTACAATGCACCATTTCTTTTTCGCAACAGGATGGATTTATAATATTTTCCTCTTGACAATGTTGCATTGCAGCCTAATGCTGAGACTGATGATGGTGTTACTCCACTCCTTTCATCTGTGGCAGCTGGTTCTCTGACATGTGTAGAGCTGTTAATTCAGGTTGTAATGTATTCCATAAACATCTAGTAATATATCTTTCATCAAGTTCATGCTATTAATGACATGTTCATGCTTGATTGAAATTGAATTTTGGAAATTTTTAGCTCCCAAAAAGCAGTGTGGTAATATATCTTTCATCAAGTTATTGATGATTTCAACTTATCATTTGTGGTCATGGATTGGTTTATTTTCTTGTCGTTTTCTATTCTGATAAATAACGTGATGGGGTTATGGTGATAGCAAAATAATGAATTTTGTTCTGTCATTCTATGTTTAATCTTAATTAAGATGTTAATAATAATTATGAATTAGGGGCTTACCATATATCCAAAACTAGTAATAACAAAGAACTTCATATAATAGAAAGTAATCTGGTTGAATGTTATAGTGCATGTTTTACATTCAGAGAACGTCAATAATTTCAATGCAACTGGTATTTCAAGTAAGTACAGAGAAGAGATGTGGTGGGATGCAGGAAGTAAGGAAGTAAGGGGATTAACAAGCTAAATCTTGGTGGTCAAACAAAGAAGGACTAGAGTAGATTAATTATTCAGATGTTAACCAAGCTGAAAAATAACGCATTTTTGCTTGAAGGTATTTAGAGAGCACACTGCCCAATCTTAGCTGATTCCTTAATCCATAAGTATCATCGAAACTTTGAATCCTCATGCTTGCATATCTTGTACAGGCTGATGCTAATGTAAACATCAGTGCTGGCGGAGCAACTCCTTTGCACATTGCTGCTGATAATGGAAATCCAGAACTTATAAACTGCCTATTGAAAGCTGGAGCTGATCCTAATGTCACTGATGAGGTGTGCTGATTTAAGTACCTTACTGTAATCTTCTCCTTTCAGAACATTCTCTTGTGCGGTTAAGAGTTTAAAAAACTTCTGCTAATTGATATATGTTTTTATCGTTATTGAGGGATTCCAAAATTAGTGGTCCTTTCTGTCATTTGCTATTCTGTTGGTTGTTTCTTAAGCTAAATACAATGAACTAAGTGATTGTGATTTAACTTTACAAAAGACTTCACGTCTTAATTCTACAGACCTAGCTCATTACCGTTCTGATTTAAGAATCATTTTCTGCAACTGATTATGCTTATTAGTGATATAACTAGTGATGTGGGTTGTGCTGACATGACATAACTTCACCTGTGTTTGGACCAAAAGTGGATGAAGATGCACCCACCACATGCAGACACACAAACACCCACACGCAATCATGGTAACAGCATGCCTGCATTGTACGAAATATAGGTTTTTTAATAACATCTTTGTCCACTTATTTGAGGAAGATAAGTCCTTGAAATTCTATGTTAGTGCTCAGTGCTTGCTGTCATTTTTTTCATTTCCAAGATAGAGGGTTATGCGTACCTTTTGCTTTACACTTATACTCCTTATGGTTGTGAAGAATGCTGTGTCCGAAATTACCTTTTCGTTATCATTGTACCTTCATCAATAGCTGGATTGAAATGTGAGTTTTTTGGCATGTCAGGATGGAATGAAGCCAATACAGGTTGCAGCTTTAAGGGGCAATCGCAAAGCTGTTGAGTTATTGTTCCCCTTGACATCAAGAGTTGAAACTGTTCCTACTTGGAGTATTGATGGCATCGTAGATTATGCACAATCAGAAAATAATAATCAACAGGTACCCTGCTCTATTTTCCCCTCATCACCAATTCTCCTAAGCTATATCATTTTATTTTATTTTTAATCAAGGTTCATCATAGCACTTGCTATATTGTTGCAATATAATCATAAAATATTGGGACGGAGGTTTATGTTAAGAAGCCTCTTCTGAATTTAAGTAATTTTGGGAGGTAGGCTAAAAATGCCAATGAAAGTAGAAGCTTTCAAGTAATTTTGCTGCTACTGAATTCTCTAATTCGTCTTCTCCGTTCTTCAATTTGTACTGAAACAATATTTTTCTTGTATATCATCTTCATGATATTTTAGTGTCTATAGGACTTTTAAAATTGATGAGTGGTTAAAAATAGAGGGCAAAATTTGCAGGAAACAAGAAATGCCTCGGACACTAGTTGCTGCAAGGATACTGCTTTGACAGAGCAAAATCTTCCTGAGGTCTGTTTACCCTTATAGGGAAAAAATGGCATATTGACTCTATCGTCTCGTGCTGAAACATGCATCTCTTTTGTTGTGTTAATAGTTTCTTAACTGATCTAGGTGACACCTGAAGCCAAGAAGGAAGCTGCGGAAGCAAAATCAAGGGGGGATGAGGCCTTCAAAAGGAAAGACTATTACATGGCTGTGGATGCTTACACACAAGTAAATTCTCCCGATCTTGCACTAGTCTTGACTCATGAATTTTTGTCCTTCTGTAACTCTGGTTATTTTTTAGATTCTATCATCTCTAATGCTACAGACGACAATGCATAATAAATTTGTAACTGAAAAGGCATTAGATAGTAATCTGAGAGCTAAGTTCTCTTTTTAAATGAAAGATCTTCAGAAAATTTGTAAATAGTGCCCAATTAGTTTTTGGTTTATCCTGATATCTGATTCGGTCGAGTATACTTAATCTAGTATAGTCTAAGAAAATAGATCCTAAATGGTTTTATTTTTAATTTGTTGGCAGGCAATTGATCTAGACCCCACTGATGCTACTCTTGTATCCAATAGAAGTCTTTGTTGGATCAGGTTGGGTCAAGCTAAGCATGCTTTAGCAGATGCAAAGGCCTGCAGAGCATTAAAACCAGACTGGCCAAAAGCTTGTTATAGGGAAGGGGCAGCTTTACGCTTGTTGCAGGCATGCTTAGAAACTCGCTTGGTATTGGCAATAGTTTGTGAGTCACATTTTGTTAAGTTTGCCTTTATTGTCCCACTTGCAGAAGTTCGAAGAAGCAGCAAATGCATTTTATGAGGGGGTGAAGCTTGATCCTGATAGTAAGGAGCTTGTAAATGCATTCAGGTATGGATGACAGCCTTTGACGTTTCGTTGTTGCTTGCACGTTGAAGTGAATCACGAAAACATGAAGTCTTTTAATGTGATGCTGTGTTCATGAGAAGCATTTATTTTTGCATCTCTTTAACTGTTTCATCCTTACAGGGAAGCTGTTGAAGCTGGGAGGAAATTTCATGGCACGGCTAAGAATGATATTTAGTCAAGTAGCAGAGGGCAGGGCACGAGGCTATACTTTTTTGTTAGCGTATTTATGTCTCCTAATTTTTTTTTTTATATGGGCTAGGATCTGTTTTATAATAATATTGGAAATTAGTAACTGGAAAAATTTTACATCGGCATTTTCCAAAATTATTATCGATCATTGTAACTTGGAAAATTACAAAAAAGTAGAGGAAAATGAGAATGAAAATATTTTCATTCTATGCTAACTGCAGAATTTGGATTAGGAATTTGTAAATTTGTAAAATTGGATGAATTTAGACTGGATATTGGATTGGATGCGCAAGATTATTGACTAGCGAATCAGGAAATCCGATAGGAATGAATATAGCAGCACGAGGAAAGAAAAATTAGCGGGAGGGATTAAATTCCTCATTCAGTGATTTATTAATCCGTGTTTGACCGATCGGCGAGGCTTTGGTTGTTTATTAATCTGTACAAATTCAATAATGAACATGGTCCTTTGATCGCTTTCTTGAATTTGGATAGAAGAGAGAAGTTTGGCAGATTCGTGGGAAGCGTTTGTTTGAGAAGGGTGAGTTGACTGGTAGTGGTGAGGTGAGGGACTGAAGGCGAGTTGGCATCAACCATCAAATGCTTGCGTGAGAATGAGATGCAAATAAAGAAATTATGAATGCCAATCAATGATAGTATGGCGCAGTGTTCGCTTCACTTTACAGAGCAATGCTAAAAAAGCAAGCTTAGTAAAGAAAAGTCATTGATCTACACAAAAGTCGAGCCAATAAAATGAGATTAATTTAAATAAAAAGAATCTATAAAGGGGATTGCCAACGGTCCCACTGGGCGTTCTCTTGTTCCTCCCTCCATTCTTATTTGAGTTGAAGCCTTGAAGCCACTCCCAACACTGCATTCTCTTCTTCAGCTGCGATTCCAGATCCGGCTGTTCCCGAACCAATGTCCATCAGAAACTCAGCCGCCGTTGACCCCTCTCAGCCGCAGTCGACGTCGGATCTTCCCTTCGTCCCCCGCGCCACGTATGCCTCTCGGTGTCTATACGCCACTCCCCGCCCGTGGTCCCAGCTCCTCGACTTCTCCGCCTTCTCCCGCCCCTGTACCTACGTCGATGCCATGTTACGAGCCAGACGAAACTTTACTTACTTCAAGTATAACTACGTCTTGGTTTCCCTTGTGATCATCTTCTTTAGTCTCTTCTGGCATCCCGTTGCCATGATCTTCTACATGATCGTCTTCATTGCCTGGTACTTCCTCTACTTCACTCGTGATAGCCCCCCCGTCTTATTCGACCAAACACTGGATGAAGGAACGATACTCTCTGGTCTGGGATTCATAACAGTTTTGGTACTTGCACTTCTTGGCGTCGGGCTGAATTTGTTCGTGTCTTCTATAGTGGCTGTTGTGCTTCTTGGGCTGCACGCGGCTTTTCGGGTCACGGATGACTTATTTCTTGATGAGGAAACCGCCGCCGAAGGGGGCTTGCTCTCCGTTGTGGGAAGTCAACCCCTCACAACAACTTATACCCGGATCTGAATGCATTGTAGGATTCGAGGTGTGTTCAGTTATTTGTTTCTTAATTTTCCCACTTTCCACTGGTTTTGATGTTACTGGTCAAGGAAGAATGTCGCCTTTTGAAATAAGTGGTGGAGACAATGACAATCATTCTATCATTTCACTTCCTAGACCTGCCGCCACTTTTTGATTCATGAACAACGTGGAAGCAACCACTGATCAAATTTAAATCAACAAAATTTTCTGCTTGATTTCTTTGAAGAGGAGGATTCATTCGATAAGAGACGGATCTATTTTTGGCTTTTTAGCTATTTCAGCGCCGTAATCATATTTCAGTGTGATATTCAATCAAGTTTGATATAAAGTAGTTAAGCATGTTTATTGATGCGCGACGTTGTTGTTGCCATATTACAGCAGGTTTCGTTCCTTGTGGTTATGATCTCACAGAATATGGAAATGCAATGTCTGAGATGGCAGCAATAAATTAATAATGGTTGGTGGTGTTGTTGCCCCGTAATTTTGGTGTTATTCATGTGCAACCCTCAGTTATGGCTTGCGATATCAGATATCTTGCTTGGTATAGAAATCTGCAACTGCAAGGATGCTTGATTTAAAATATAATCTTAAACGATAGGAATTCAAATTCTTCAAGGTTGATTGCCAAATAAACTTAAACTCGATTCCAAGATAAACAGAACAGTGCCGTGCCAAAGTTAACATGAAGACACTTGTAGCTGGCAATTGGCATTGCTCCCAATCCCAAAATAAATGATTCAAAAGTGTGAGTTTCCAAAATTTATGGTGTGATCTGAACATTCACAACTCGAAAGAGAAGCATTTCTTTGACAAATATGCCGATACTTCTTGTGATTCATATTTTTACTATAATGGAGGAGACATGATCGTGTGAGAAGAAAAACGGGGGGGCAAAAGGAAGATACAGCAAAATTATGGAAGATGATCAGCAGAAAATGTCTAAGGAGGGAGGGCCTTTCGAGAATATGATAAAACCATAACGAAGTCCTTGGCGGAGGAGCCAACAGAAGCAGGAATCTTTTTAGAGTATGATGGAGTCTTGAACCAGAGATCAACTAAGTTGTGTAGTTGCAGAGATGGCATCACTGATCGACCACGGCACATTATTTCCACCTGTCCAATAACACACTCAAATTATTGCCAACACAATAATGTGTAGTAAAATCATGCTGGCAACCACTATTGTATTGAACTGGACTCACCTCTGCTTCGCTGGCAAGATTAAGTTTCTTAACGAGGTACTTTTGAATAGAGGAGACGGGCACTGTACTATCTCTGTGATAGGGGACGAAATAGGCATTAGACACTCATCACCCATGCCCCCAATAATCAACTGCCCATCCATTTGACTATCAATCAAAACATGACCCTTTTTTTTTTTGCCAGCAAAACAATACATCAAAGAAAAATATGAATGAGTACCAAACATGAGAATGTGTCATTGCCACAACATTCATAGGAATCAAAGCATTCATTTCTGTGGCATGTTTTGCACCCTTGTTTTAAGAGTGATAAACCAACTAAAGATAAAAAGTTGTTTTAATAATATATATCCTCTTCAACAAATTGAATAATAAAACTGCTGCGGTGTTCTCTGAACCATTCTGAAAATCGCATTCTCTTTAAATGCATTAGCAACACAAGATTGTTTATCCCAGTTATAGTGATTATTTCCATCAGGGTGTAAAACATCAAACTTTAGTCATTGCTGAAATCGTGGGGGACGAGACATCTTATTAGCATGAAGGAAGGTCGGCCAACATAAACATGCCCTAGAAAGTAATCGATAACGTTATATTTATTTATATCTTATACTTAATTTACTATTTTACCTTATCATAATTTACTAGTTCAATGTTGAAAAAGTGAACAACACTAGCTCCCAGTACAGGAATTTGACTATCTGCAGTTTAAACTTGCTCACAGCCAAGGCAAAAACTAATCTTCTTATAGGCCTGTAATACTAGGGTTTCTTTTAAGAAACTCCAAGCATGTAGAAAAATGTTGAGTGGATTTATTACATTTTGTATCGACAGTTAAAACATGCTGACACAGCAAAATGAGGAAAAATTCACTAAGGGTATGTTTGGCTCAATAGAGGGGAGGGGAAGGAAGAGTTTGGGAAGAATTTTGTTGTACATTGTTTGGATGGATAAAAAGGGAGGGGAGTAGAAAGATTTTAATAATGTAAAAAAATGTAATCAACAACATAAGAATATAATCAATAGAAAATAAAATAGACATTAGTCAATGTAAAAGTTTTTGAAGTGTAGATGCGTGTATTAATTTATTTTTCTTATACAAAATATGTAGAGCTGTAAAAAAATACAATACAGTATGATATTAACAATGTATAACACAAATATAAAAGGGAGCCAACTTAGACATATTAAAAAAGAGTAAAAATAATGTGAATGTCAATTAATAAAAGTCAAAATATAATATTTTCCCTTAAAATTCCCCCAATTTTAGAGAAGATGGTTAGGAGGTTTGTTATCCAAACAATAGGAAGGGAGTAAAATCCCCCAATTCCCCTCCCCTCATATCAAACAGATCCTAACAGTTCAAAGGCTAGAAACACAAAGGCTTCTGAAAATTAAACCTTCGAAGCAAAAGAATATCAGGCAAGCAGAAAGGTAATGGGACTAGAAGAATTACTTTATTCTCAAGTAGGATGCTGAAATCTGCGGCAAGGGAACATCTCCTTTCCTGAACATAAAATGTCAATTCAAAGTTGAAGGTCCTCATAGAAGATGAAAACTATACAACTAGATTAATTTTAGCAATAGACAAATAACTTACTGGTCTTCTGAAGCAACCAATGAAAACCAAATAGGGCAGTTTTCTCTGTTACCCCTGCCCCCAGCTGCATCTAGCATAACTTGGGCTGAGGCAGAAATCTCAGATGCTGCAGCTCTTTTCTGACCAGCCGGACGCCTTCTCCGCCTCACTTGTCCTGGGGGCACAATATTTTCATCCTTGTCATCTCCAAATTTTGTTTTATGTCCATTATCCTTGTTTTTGGTTTTAGGCATTCGTAATTCACTATGGGCAGTAGCAGGTGGCTCTGATTTGGTTGTAATTTCAGGCATGCCTATTCCACCATTGGGAGTAGCCAGAGGCTCTGATTTGGCAAGAGATAAGCCTTGCAAAGTTAACTTTGAGGATTTGGTTCTGTTGGCAGCTTCAACAAGACAGTTCAAAGGTGTCCAGAGATCAGCTTTCCCTTCTGGAAGCTCCCCGTTGTTCTCTGTTTCGTCATTAGGCCTATCCTTCTTAGAAGGTTCAGCTGTGGAAGAATCCTACAACAATGCAATAAAACAGGAGGTTACAGGAAAGTAAAGATTTTTTTTTTTTAACCTAGCAATGCCAAGTAACTTGAGTATAAATTCAAGTCCAGAACTGGAGTCATAAAATAACAAAGCCCAAAGTCCTATAACCAACACCTAACTTTAATTTGAGAAATTATATTTGATAAAGCTTACCGGGTTATCCTCAGCATAGACTTCTTCCTTCTTTATGGATTCATGGACCGCAAAACTGCATCCACGTAAAGCAGCAGCCTTTCTTGTACCAGTTTTTGTTCTCTTTCCTGTGAAGCCCGTCTGCATTGAAACTTTAGGAGCAGAAATCACCAATGATGAAAGAGATCTTTCCTTCCTTTTTGCTGGCAGAGGTACTGAAGGTATTGCCTCTGGGGCCTTAATCTTTCTTCGTCTCAAAGGGAATATTTTGGCTCTAATATCTTGCAAATTGTGATCTGGCCTGAATATTATCAATAGGCACACATGATTAACTGTTTATAGATTTTATACAGATTTCTCAGAAAAAAGTTAGTCTAGTTTAAAATACAGGTTGAACGAAAGGGTAGTGAATTGAAAATCCCTTATTGAGGAAGCAACCCATCTGAATATCACAGTTAGCTACAATACAAATATTAGTCTTCACCACTGGGCTGCCTTCACATGTTAAGCAGGTATTAACAGAAAGGTTCCCAAAAAAATAAAACAGAGGGGGCTTATGTGCGCAATTGTCTAGGTGGGTCACTATTCAGAAATAATTGTTTCAAGACAGATGAAGTAGAAAACAACTTATGATCTGGGAGAAGGTACAGATTAAACTGCTGACAGCACGACAAGATCAACAAGTTGCAGAAATTCATAGACTAGGGAAGAAGAGCAGATAAAAAAGAGATTAGTTTATGAGCAAATGGACATTCTTAAATCTTAAATGCCAACAAACAGAAATATAATCAGGCAGTTAGTAGCAAGTTTGTTCCGTTCAATTCAAAGCATTCATAAACCACACATGCTCGTAAAACTAAATTTAGCAATAACAAAAAACAACAGACCTCAGTTTTTCCACTGGAAGACAGCCCAAATCAATATTGCAAACTGGACAGCAATCTGCCTCTTCATCTGAGAATCTCTCGTATATGCATTTCCTGCAGACTGGTGCAGAGTTCAATGTTCAATGTATTTTGCCAAGTATCAATAGATGGGTGAAACCATCATTTCAAAAGGTGTATTTAAAAGGCAGATAGATAGGATTCACTACTTCCATATAAACATAATTCGCCATCAGATCGACAAAAATCAAGCATATTACGAAATTTTTTGGTATCTACACTTCCTTAAGAAATTGCATAGCTGTTCCACACTGCCCTCTTAGTCTCTGTCAGAGCATTCAGTAGACCAGACAAAACAATCCTTTCAGATGGAAGCAAAGTAAGATTTCCTTCAGTTTGCTAAGTTTAATACTGTAATTATGACAAACATTTATGGCCTATATATCAACAAGATGATTTACGTTAAAAATACCTCAGAGCAAAATTAGTTTGCTTTGAGTTTACTAGGTCCAACACTGTAATGGTAAAAGAACTTAATTTGTCGTTCATAACAATATGGTTATTAAGAATATCTCAGAAATTTACATCAGTAGTAGTGAACAACTCAAAATTCGAAAATAAGCTCATAAATTGAAAGACGACTGAACTAACACAGTTAAAAATTCTCCTTTCTTTTGATCACCCAGAAAATCCCCAGGCAGTGTTCCATCACTGCAGATGTGTTACAGTAAAACGCTCTCTCCATGCTATAATACGAGATCACAAAATGTTTGCGCGAAATTAAATTCAGGTAATGGACAAGTAGAATGATTATTCATACGAAATCCATATCACCAATTCTAGTCGCTCGAATAAGAAGGAATTAAGGAACCACATTTAGAGACCAAAACCTGAGAAGCATGCTGATTGACTACTTATTCCAAGGCAACAGCAAATTAAGGAAAGATAAGCGAAAAACTAGTATAGATAAAGCCGCACTAAACTCCTGCGACGTCAAACTTTTGGAACAGAAAATACATATCACGGAAACGTCTAACATCATCGAAAGAGCCGCAAAATATAAAATTTCAATCAACATCATAATCAGAAGTAGAGAAATCAACGCCGCAGATAACGTGGTGGCAGGCCAGAATCAATATCGGAACCGCTACACGCAACGCATGGAAAAACGAAGACGAAAAAGAATCCGACGAGGTGAGATTGTAGGTGCGCGAAACGGAAGAGAATAGAAAAACCAACACGTATGAAGGCAGAGAGAGATGGTAGTAGCATCATTCAACAGCTTATGACAGAGAGGGCATGTCATGCATGCTTCCAGCGTCTCCCTCTTCACTTTGACCACCTGGCTCGCCATTATTCAGCTAAAACGGATGCTCAGGAAGGTGCATTCGAATCCAAAGGGAGAGAAGGCAGGAGATCGCAGGAGATGGTTTACAGAGTGGGTTGGTTGAATTGTTGTGGGGGCGAAGTGGACGTGGGAAAGGAATGGATCTGAGGAAAAAAGGTTGAAAATCGGAAAGGAGGGAGGAAAATTACGCGGGGGATTTGTTAGAATTTGGAGAGAGGGAAGAGTGGAGAGGGGAATTGTTGAACGAAAGAGCATGAAGAGAAAGCAAGACTTGTAAGGAGACGCTTTTGGGGCGTGTAATGCGAATACCTCTCTCCCTCATGGCTCGACAATTACTATTCTCAGGGACCGTGCTTCAAAGTGCGGCTATTGGACATCTCGCATCTGTGAAGCAACCTCTTTTTTTCCTTTTTTTTTTATTTCTCCCTTTTAGGCCAACTGAAACAATAACCATCCTCCGTTTTCACTTCTTTCCCTCCCCCGACTAAATTTATGTCCTGTTTTCTTCCCGGAATCCATGTTAAGTCATGGGTACTTTGTTACCAAAAAGAAAAATAAAGTATGAAGTATGATACATATTACTAATTGCGGCGGTCACTATATTTATTCTACAATTGTCATTAATTAGATCAATTAGCCATGCATGATGCCCATTTCCTAATTAGATTTTGATTTGAAATATATACGGTGAATATGTACAACATAATATATAGAAAGAAGAATTTACGACTTCTTATATGAACACGTAAAAAATGGAGAGCGGATTTGTGTTAAATTCAATGGATATATATAGATATATAGATACTGTCGATTTCTTCATTTCGGGTTTCAACACGTGGGAATGTGTCAGGAAGCTAGCGCGGTCCAGAGAGTCGCTCTCTGAACTGGCCCGGCCCGCTGGATGATCAAAAGCCAGGAACGTAACATCACTAGATTTTACTCCTGCGCGACAGTTAAGATTTTTTAATGAATCCATTCACGCACACATCACGCACCAATGCAATCGCATTAATTATTAATGCCTGAAAATTAGGAGCGCGCATGTAATGAAACAATATAATATAGAAAAGCCGCTTAATTTCTTTCTTTCCCGGGCGCCCGATTCCTTTCATTCCATCTGTGGGTACTAACAAACCAACCCAGCTGGTAACGACTTAGTGACGGCCTGGTGGATGGCAACATGCATGCATGCTCATCCAAGAGGATGCTACGTACGTGTTGGTCCTGAGATTTATATATATATATATATATGTATGTATATGAACCCGACCAGTGTAATTAAACTATCATGTATAAGGCCTGCTAGTGAGGAATATAATTAAATACGGGAAGGAAGCAACAAATGAAGAATAATGAGAGAGAGAGAGAGAGAGAGGAGTAATTCTGAGCACTCTTTGATAACTAGAGTATAGCACTCATGTATATATAGAATATAGAGTGCTTTTATTTAATTTATAGATCGAAGATATTTAGAGGATTATTGAAATAATACAGTGGGCTTATTATATATAAATGAAGAAGATGAGATCAGTCGCCGCAGTCGACGAAGTCATAGTTAACGATGAGATGACCCTGAGCGTTGCCATTGCCGTCGGTGTCCAGCTTCTGGAAGACTCCGACGTCGAGGTCCAAACCGCCGTTGCTGCACTGGTCGACGATCCGGACAGTTTCCTGGGCGCCGGTGCCGGTGTTGGTGACGCGGAGGCAGAGGCCGCAGGCGGCCTGACCCTGGGGGCCTACTGGGCCGCAGAAGGCGGTCCAGCCGTACTTGCTGCGCCAGGAGAGTGGCTTGGAGGCGTCCCAGGTGGAGCAAAAAGCGCTGACGGCCATCAAGTCCCAGTTATGCTGCTCAGGCTGGTACAAGTGATAGGTGGACCTGACGTTGGTGGCGCTTTGTGCCCATGCTATCCCCACCGCGCTCACCACGCACAACGCCCACACTAGGCTCCTCAACCCCATTATCGATCTCTTATTTTTCTTTCTCTCTTTCCAGTCACAGATGATATATATATTGCTTTCTCGCCTCTCTCCCTCTTCCCCATTTTCTCTCGATCGATCTCTTAGATTTATAGGGGTCACCTCCCTCTGTGCAAAATTATCGTATTGCCCTTCTTGCCCTCTCCACTCACCAGTTAATCATCACCACTGCTGTTTATTATTGACTTCACAACCCCTCCACATTATTAGTTCCTTGTTTGATTTTTCTTTTTTGACTTTGTCTTCTTCGTTCTTCCTCTGCGCTTTCCTTGTTTCCGGTCAAGTAGTTGCAATACCCAGCCTTTACACGCATCATCTCTTCAACGCGCACGGCTTCCCCTCCCCTCCTCTTGTCCTCTTCACTCATCAATGCCCCTCCACACAAACATCATATTCTGCATTCAAAACTCACAAAACCAAGCTACTCCTACTATGTATGCATACTCTTCCACGTACATATTTATTTGTTTGTCTTCATTTGAATTCTTATTTTTTTTCCCAAATATAAATATATAATTATTAGTAAGTTCAAAGGACAGTATAATGCGTGTGCAGTGGCATTAACATCCGTCGTTGACTTCCAGAATAGTTACATGGCTGAGGGTGACGACTTTGACTTACGGACTGAAAAACATACTGTAATACGAAGCTTTTCAGTAATTGAAATTCCTAACTCTCTTCCTTGTATGAATCCTTGATTACATTACATCGCTTTATTTTGACAGGGTTTCTAGTAAGTTAAGTTACAACGTAACAGCAGTCCTTTCGGGGCATTGTGGTGCATGGATACAGACCCATCGCCATTATTGGCATCATAAGTCATTTTAGCGCAAGTTATGCAACAACATGCGGCTTCAACAAACTTCCTCTTATCCTCCCCGCCATCTTCATTGACTGCCCGTCTGCTCCTCTTATCTCTGACCTTTTCTTTTTTAAAGTCTAATTTTCAACGACTAGTTGTTCTGTATTGGGATCATCATAATTATATTAAGCAGCAGGCCCAGGTTAACTTGGGCCGTACTCAATCACTGGTATTGGAAATGGACTTTGCATTGGGTCACTTGAGAAAACTAATAACTCACTAATTCTTATGAATATTGTTTTTGTGGATGTCCATTGACTTATATCTTAGTTAACATCTAATACTCTCTTATACTCCCTCTACATAATTACCTACAAATCTTGACTCCACAAGCCATCATTCTTGACTACAAAAGTCATCATACTTGGCCATAAATTTCAATGTTCTTAGCTATCAACATTGACAAAGGGAGCTTGATTTTAAAACTAAATTTGCCTATAAATAAGGGCATAGAAAGCATTGTAAAAACATACGTAAATGAGAAACATTCTACTCATTTCTCTCTTCCATTTTCTTGCTTCTTATATTAT
>JBAGKO010000010.1:793279-854172 GCA_037177275.1 Acacia concinna
AAAATAATAAAAAAAATTGTTCTTTGACTTCTACAATGAAGTTCGAACCCCAACATCATTTTCATGTAACTCGTTTTTTACAAGAACGATTTGTATAAATCGTTCCTATTAAGAACGACTTGTAGTGTTGTATCTCACTAATTATTTTTTATTGATTTTCCGTAAATATTTTTATTGTTTATTGTTTTTTTTCCTAAAAAAACCATCTAAATCCATTGTATGTTCTGTGGATGGCATGGAATCTTTTTTTTTTTTTGGGAGTTCTTGAATGGCATGTAATCTTTTTATTTATTTATTTGAGAAAAATATAAATAAATACCCTCTAAATATTAAAAATATTGAAAGATAACTCAAATTTAGTAAATGACAAATGAGGGGTTCTAACTAAAACTCAATAGAGAATGATTAAAACTGAGCAGATAATGACGAAACTAAAATGACGAAAACTCAATAAAAAATGATTACAACTCAATAGAAAATTACTAAAATTGATCGATTTTCTACTCCTTATTTGTCATTTATCAATTTGAGTCATATTTCAATATTTTTAATGTTTATGGGGTATTTATTTATCTTTTTCCCTATTTATTTTTATGATATTCTTGAATGGCAAGGAATCCATCACTTTATTACAGACAATGATCCAAATTAAAATTAAATTGATTAAGTTAACATCCTTCGAAGATTATGTTTTATGCTGGTAAAAAATGATTACGTTTTATGACCAATCTTAAATGTTAAACTTATTATCAAAATTTATAATTTATGTTGTCAAAAGTTTATTTAAAAACATACTACTATTTTGAAAACCTAGGACAATTACAATTTAGTAATGTTGTATAATAATTTTCTTAATATACTCCCTTGGTATTGTCGTATTGAAAGTTGAAGGAAGCTATAAAAATACATACACACATTATTGTCTAACTTAAGAGTTGACTCTTCGAATTTAATGTTTTAATACTCTTTTAGTTCTATATATAGGGTACTTCTAACATTTTTCACAATGACTAAGGAAAATTTTAAATCTCATTAACCCTATCATGAAATTCAATAATTTTTTAATTCTATCCCTATTTAATATACATGATATCAAATGAAAACAAAGCTAACATAATAATAAGTGAAGGTTAAAATTATACATTAGCATCAAAATTTTAATGAAGTGACTTATATATGGGATAAAAAAATTGTCTCTCTTTTTCATATATATAGGACCAGAGGAATATTTTTAGCTTACAAAACTGTGTCCAGCCATTAGTAAATTGCTATTAATTATAAACTTAGTTAAACTCGTGAGTTTACTCTGCAAGTTTATTATTTTTACGTTTTTATCTTACAAAATCGTGTTAACTAGATTTTAAATACATGTTAACTTTCTCAATTTGATTATACTTAATGGTTTTATATATAAATTGTATAGAGTTTTTTTTGGTCAATTATGAAATTTTTTTAATATTGCAGTTATTTGGATTAATATATATATATATATATAAATCATATTATTGTAATATTTTATATGTCAACTATTTAGCTATACGTTTGTTAATACCTATTTAATGATAAAAATAAATTTTATTAAGTTTACGATTTAGGTTCAGGTTATGACTTTACGTCATTGTCAGGACTCAGGAGTTTCCTTAAACTCACATTTGACACCCTCACGTAATACAAGCAAGAGTATATATATTTATCTGATTTTGTTGTTCATATAATTATTACAATTTAGCAGTTGAATAATAATTTTCTCAAAATACTCCTTCATATCAAACGAAAGAGTTCACACACACACACACACACGAATCTTTTTTGTTAGCATACTATTGCTGTGAAAACCTACAACAATGACAATTTAGTAATGTCGTATAATAAATTTTCTTAAAATACTCTCTTTGAATCTAAATTCTAAACACTGGAGACAGCTGTAAAAGCACGCACACAGAAGAGTTTATATTCTTCTATTTTTTGGTTTTCCAATTTGTCCCTAGTTAAATGTGGGCATTTTTTTAAAATATTTTTATTTGATTAAGGGTTTCCCCTTTTCAATTCTAAGGTTTAAAATAGCGAAAATTTTTAAAAAAAGATAAGGGAAATAAAAAAATTTCAAGGGAAAATTTTAAAAAAGGATACTCTAAATAGGGAAAAGACAGGTCATAACAACAAAATGGGAAAATTCCAAATCAGTTACTTTTATACTTTTTTTCTTGTAATTACAAAAATGCTATTAGATTTTTAACAATATGAGTATCTTAATTCAAAATAAGAGTATCACAATTAACAACAATAGCACAAACAATTTACAGCATAAATACGTAATACCTAAATGCTTATATTATTGTTAGTTGAGATACTCTTATTGTGAATTAAGATACTTGTGTTGTTAAAAATCCAGTGACATTTTTATAATTATAAGAAAAAAAGTACAAAAGTGACTAATTTGATATTTCCCTATTTCATTGTTCTGACATGTCTTTTACTTATTTGGAGTGTCTTTTTTGGGATTTTTTCAAATTTCAATTTAGAGCAGCGAAATCGGAAAATCCCAAATCAGTCTTTTTATACTTTTTTTTGAGTAATTATGAAAATGCCACTACATTTTTAACAACACAAGTATCGTAATTTACAACAAAAAGTATCTCAATTAACAACATCAGTACAAATGACTCACATCGTAACTACGTAGTACCTAAAAGTTTCTAGTTTTGTTAATTTAGATACTCGTGTTGTTAAAATCCAGTGATATTTTCATAATTATGCAAAAAAAGTGCAAAAAGACTGATTTGGGATTTCCCGATTTCCCTGTTCTGAATTAGGATTTTCCTATTTCCCTTGCCTTTTTTTGAAAATTTCCTTTTAAAGTACAAAGGTTTTTGCTTATTTTAATAAGTGCGCTTCTAAAAAATTTGAATTTATATTCTTCTCCTGGACGAGGTGGTGTTGTTTACTATCTCAACTAACAAATTATTGTTTTTTTAAAATATCAAAGTATTCTGAATTTCCAAGTCACTTCTAAATAAATAATTCATTGTCCAAAATTTTTTTTATACTAATTCACATGTATAAATAAAAATAGTTAAAATATTGAATTTATCATTAAAATTAAATTATTTATCATATTGTGCATATTAACTACACTAAACTCTAATATTGTTTTAATTCTACCATAAAGCTAGACATTGCCCTTACTAAATGCTTCATCCCCTCCTATTTTGTAAGATTTTAATAATCAAATTACACAGTTTAAGAAAAAACAATAAAGTTAATTAAAAGTAATAAGGATATCTGAAATAAACAATTTTATTTTTCAATTATGACCTTATTCATGAGGGGACAAGTAAGAGAGAAAAATAAAGAAATATAAGCATCACCAACGCTTTAATCAATACAATACAATATAACACAAATAATTAATGAGTGATAAAAATGAAAAAAGAAAAGAAAAGAGACGTGAGTAGTACCAAATTTAGGAGGGAAGGAGTATAAACAATAACTGACATTTTGGAATAATTATGAACTATTTTTAGAATTAGCATTCCAATATTCTTACTTTTTTATTCAGAATAACTATTAATTTTTACCCAAAAATATAAGGCTAATTTTTTTACAAAGTAATTATTTTGTTTTCACTTTTTTTTCCCCTTTTGAAATGGGGAATGCCGAAAGGGACTTTATATCATTAATTTTTGTTAGTTATACTTACCCAATGATTAATCTTTCAAAGACAATATTTGAAAAAGTGTGAAAAGGCACCAGTCACGGGCAATGCATTTTTGTCAGAACAAACCACAATGTATGAACTATGAACATTGGAGTATGTGATTCCACAGTTACATTGCAAACGAAACAAGTCAAAATCTAGGGGTTTGACTTCTCTTCTTATATTTATCCTCCTATTTCCCTTCTTATCACCATTGATTTTAATTTCAACGGTTAAAATTATTACTATTTTGGGTTCTTAATATAAGACTTAATTGACTAACTTAAAGAGATTAAGACAATTAAATGAATTATTAAATTCTAATTATATTATATGATCTCTTTAAAATGCTTATATATATTATTATATGTAAATTATTTTAAAGAAAAATGATAAATGTAAACACTTTAAAATAATTTATTTAGTTTTTTTATCTCCCTAAATCACTCCTTTTTATTTTTTTGGGAACAGTCAGATTTCATTAAATATCAAATGAACAATATCATGCTTCTGCAGTCAAAACGGGGCATGGCTGTAGCAAGTGTCAACCACTCCAGCATTGAAGGTAGTATTATAATTTTAAATAAGGATATATAAATTAGATTGAAACAATTAAAATTCGATACGAACGCTTCACAATTGAGAACATTAAATAAAAATTTAAAAAATATTTTAATAATAATTTATAGTTCTGAATTGTTTAAGCCAAACTATAACAATTTAAATTTATTTATATATTTTTATATAAAATTATGATAACGTTTTTATAAAATATTAAATGTGAACTATTAAAACTATAATAAATGGTGAGTAGATGGGAAAATGAAGCCAATTCCAAAAGTTAGAATGCAAGCAAAGCCACAGAAGAATTATATATAAAAATCCCTATAGATTTATAAATAAAAAATTACTAATAACCCTTTTTTAAGTTTTTTAACCAACAATCTTCTCTTATGGTGTGTTTAGATGGGGTGAAAAGTGGGGAGAAAGGGGGAGAAAATGAATATGAGGTTTAAAAACTTTCATAAATGATAAATAAATTTACTATTTTTAGAAGTTTTCTTTCATAATTTTCTTTTTTTCTTATTTTCTCTCCATCTAAATATGGAGTTAAAGATAGAAATTATACATGTGACTTCAACGAAGGATCTCATCATGGAAGAAATTTTTCATTTTGTAAAAAGAAAATTATATTTTTGTGTATTTTTTCAAGAGAATAGAAAATATTTTTGTGTACCATAACTATAAAGAGAATTGAACACACACACACTACCTCTACTTATAATTATAAGGCCCAATTAAATTTTTTAAAGAATTTAATAAAGTAAAATAAATTACTTAATCATATAATATATTATATTGTATTATATTATATATTAGTTCATAGGTCAAACAAAATAGTTTGAAGAAAAATAAGAAACTTTAATGCTTTAAAGTAATATAATTAGTTTTTTTAGAATTCTACAAAATAATAAATCGGGTCTTATAATTAAGACAAGAGGGAGTATGTGTGTGTGTTATATATGCCTTGCCAAGAATATATAGTTGGAAGAGATTTTTTAGTATCATCAATGGCACTGAAGCCCAATGGTATAAATGCTCTATCCTTATAATTGGAGATTGCGGGATGGATTGGCTTGCAACTCAAGCCCTTCTAATTTAAAAAGAAGGAGAATTTTTTTTTTATCGAAAAATATGAGGAACATGAAAAAAATTTTAAGGAAAAAATTGAACTGTTTTTTTCTCAATATAGTTTATTTTAATTTTATCAAACAAAAAGCTAATAATGGATACTATAACAGAGTTTTAAAATTCATATTGGCCTATTATTTTATTGGATCTCTTTTAAAACTATACTTTGGGACAACAACAAAAGTTTTAAATTCTCAGAGTCTCAAAAGTTTAACAACTACGCACACCAACTTTGTCCCTCTCATAATTCATTAGTGATTAAAAAAATAGTAATAATAATAACAATGTTATTACTTTTAGAAGGCAATCTGAACTTCATTTGTAATTACGTGTTATAAAATGCATAACACACTGTTAACTCCGACAAACACCATAATGAAATGGCTTATATATGACCCTCTGTGTGTGATCGAGACAGCTCAAACATTTCATATTAATTAAGTATTTCATTCAATTACTTTTCCACTTATAATCATTAATCATCAATGGCTTATAACATAATGATTCTATTGTAACGTGAGCTGCAAACAATTTTTTATTTTTTATTTTTTGCATTGCATAGTATGACTGAGAACAATCTTCGTGCATGCTAAATAAATTGAATTAGGGATTTTTTTTCGGACCATAAATATTTTCCACTGAAAATAAAACCTAATTTTCCTATGATAAAGTGTAAAAGAATATAGGGAAAATGACAAATAAATATCCCATAAATATTTAAAATCCTGAAAGATAACTCAAATTTAGTAAATGACAAATGAGGGGCATAAAATTGGTCAATTTTAGTCATTATCTATTGAGTTTTAGTAATTCGCTATTAAGTTTTAGTCATTATCTGCTTAATTTTAGTCATTCTCTATTAATTTTTGATCAGAGCCTCTCATTTGTCATTTACCAAATTTAAGTAATCTTTCAGAGTTTTTAATATTTAGAGAGTATTTACTTGTCTTTTTCTCAAGAATATATTTCTTTCGGCTAAATTTGCTCCTCACATGAATCAAATTAGGTTAAATTACACAATTTTTCATAATTTTATGTTATATACATATGGCATCGTGCGATCCATGTAGCCAACTCCAACTAATGGAATTAAGGCTTTGTTGTTCTTGTTGTTGTTATTGTATGTTATATACATATATAATGTCCTGCATATATGAAATTAAACTTTATAATAAACCTTTTTTTAAACTATAATAAACCTCTTTAAATGCTTAGATTTATATCGATAACTCCCTTATTATTAGTTTTGAATGAACATAGCCTGAATGTTAAAGGGGTTATGTATGCATATAACTTAAAATTTGTAGAGGTTACAAGTACACCAAAAAAAAAAAGTTTAATGTATAATTGATAGTTAATGGTTATCTGCACAAATTTAGCAGTTTATTATCGTTTATTATTAAGTTTTCAATGTTAAGACAATTATACTATTCATATATGATTACAAAAAATTGTATAATTTAAATATTAAATTAATAGTAGTTGAAATCGCCGATCAAATATTGACTCAGCTCTTACTTTATTGATAGAAACATATGGTGCATATATAGGGGATCAAGTAGGGTTACAAAAGATGCCCTAATATGAGCAATTACAATATTTGAATATGGTCATAGAGGATCTGATTTTGTAATTGGAGAAATTATCCCCCTGCATTGCACGGGCCAATGTATCTTGTATGATGATATATGTCCCAAATTTGATCCTTTTTTTATTTCTCTACGCTGTGTTAAAATAGCGTTGTTGATTAAAACATTATGTTTATCGAGAGATATTATACCACTTGGAAAATAAGGCAAAAAAAAAAAAAAAAGTAGTCAATGCTAGAAGTTTTTCATGCAAAATTTTGAATGGTTGCTTTGTCGTGGTTTTCAAAATTGTGAATAGAGTTTAAGTAGTTACAAAATTTTAGAGAAAAATCATTTAATTAACTTGGAAGGAGTGTTTGAAATCAATTCTTATATATCCTGAAAACTCTTCAAGCTAATTCGACGAGTTTGCTTTATTGTGCATTCGATGGATATATTCTAACATCTACATGCTCATCACATTTATAATATTTGAAACCATTTATGTATTTCTTAACCAGACTGTTGCTTCAGTTAAGACATGTTTTGATCATGCTAACTCTTCTAGCATCAATGTTGTTATTATCTCGATGTTGCCCACGAAGAGCAGTGGTCTCAATAAATGGATCCAAGAATTGAAAAATGTCAGAAAATATTAGCAATAAATTATCTATTATAATTATAATAAGATGACGCTAACTATTCGGTTAAATATTTGGTTTTGAGAAATTGTTAGCATAAGCACTTTACACTGTACGAATTATACTGACAACGCTTGTAGAAACATAACAAACAAATATAGTTTAAGTTGCACCTAATAACATCGCTCTTAGAAGATATTCCGTAATCCATTAGTAAATTAGGAATTAAGACTCCCCAAGATGAAATGAACCCTTTTTGCAAAAAGCAAAGTGACATAACGACAAGAAGATAACAGTGTAACTCATAATAAGAAATAAGAGAGAAGATCATGGATAGAGCCTGGTGTCACCAAACCTTAGTGTTTTAACCTTAGGTCTTCATGCACCAAGCACTGCCTTTTATTGGTAGATAACATGTGATTGTTGAGCAATTATAATGATCAATAAATACCATTTAATGATAATTAAAATGACAGTTACAAAACGAGTGTAAATGACAATTTAATATAATAAAACATTTTAAATATCATTAAAACCAATCAATTAAAACCCCAATGGTCATCTCCAACAATTAGTTCAAAGATTCCTCTTATCAGTCTTTCTACTAATTCAAGTTTATATTTAATTGTATACTATGCATTTTCAATCTCGAGTTATATGAGACTCTTTCCTTTAAACTACTCACACACAATATTTGCAACAATCCCTTTCAAATATCTCAATTATATTTCACAATATGATAACAAAATCTAATTAAATGATATTCGTTTAACAAAATATGAAAACACATGAGTTAATTGAATATGAAAAATTTTGAGTTACATACAAAGATATCACCATTGTATCTTATGGTCCTTTGAACTATATACCAAACCTACACTATTAACACTTAGTGCACAGAGTTTCCAGTTGTCTTATGGACTATAAACCCGCATGTTTTAGGTGTATACTGGAGACATTAATAGTCAGATTATACCCTCACTTTTCCTATTGTTAGTGTGTTTTTGCATGTTAAACGGCCATGTGCATGTCCTAGTATTTAATGAATACTCTAAAGAGTTTACCACAGTCTCATAAAAGCGGCACCACTCCTCATTCTTTTAGGTGAATTTATGAAATGTACCTATAATGAACACATTATCTAATAGGATTATGAAATTATTAAGAGCTTTTATTCAGCCTCACCATAATGCATTCTAGCACTTTCTCAAGCCATGTGAAAGGACTAGTAATTTATTTTAGTGGCAGCAGAACTAACAAATGACTTGTTCTTACCCATTAAACCTCTTTCATGGGATCACCAATCATAGAGGTTGGGTTTCCATGTTTGTTAATTTCGTATGGCCTTAGTCCCATTCCCCTCAACTAATTTAATTCTTCCTAGGGTTTTGTTAATAAATCTACAAGTCAATTTTTTGACCTTAGAAATTACGATAACTCCACATTATTAAGCATACTTATTCACAACTTATCTCAAATGATTTTTACTTGCACCATTGTTCTTCCTTTAATGCTTATTGCTATTTAGAAATCACAACCCATCAACATTAAGTATCGGTTATACACCAAAATACTTGCTAAAAGGTTTTCAACAACGTAGCATTCAGTTGCAGCTATCTTCAAAGTAACAAGTTCAGACTTATACAATTTTGTAATTTTGGCTACTAGTGAATTTTCTCAAAGAAAATTGAAATTCAGTCAACATATGTAAATCTCAATATAACAAGAACCCATTGTACATGATACCAACATTTATGGTATCCATGTAATTAATAATATATGCTCAATCTCCATATAGCAAAAGCTATACCATTAGGACTAACATCTTTTAATGCAACAAACTTTTAACAATTTGTGTGAACTCAAATGAAGCTGCAAATTCATGTCCAAAAGTGTGTTAGAATCACCCAAAATATTCGTAATGGTCCTCAAGAAACAAAACTTCAAAACATTTTTTTAATATTATATATCATCATTAAAATGTACCACCTATGCTCATCAAACACCTTAGCATCTAACACCGTTTCCATTATTTACCTTCATTTAATCACAATCGCAAATCACGTTCAATACCTAATTCCCTATCAGTCACACTTTAGTGGCAATCAATTGACTTTCATTTGCATGCACTAGTGGATATTCCCAGTCACAAATCACAATAGGTCAAATCATAGGGTATTGTTCCACTTTGTTGTTGTGAGACAGAGATTTAATATATTAATTGTAGGGATGGTTACCACAAGTACAAATCTTTTTTCTTACTAATACTTTTTTGTCCAATTAATTATGTGAGATTTTATTTTCAAATGTCTAATTTTTTTTTACATTTTCTTTCTTAAATTGTAATAATTGCTTTGTTGTTTATGAGTATATTATAGAACATGAAACAAAATTAACTTTATATGTTGGCATGGAATTTGAAAGTGAAGAACATGCATATAGATTTTATAATACATATGTTGGTTTTATTAGATTCAGTATTAGAAAAGAGTGGGTAAATAAATGTAGGAGAGATCTTAAGATAGTTTTATCTTGAAAATATGTGTGTTTCAAAGAAGGGTTTAAGAAAGTGTATCACTCTGTAGGGAAAAAGGCTTATATAGACTTGAGAATTGGTTGGCTAGCTCAAATGATTGTTAATCGATAGGAAAATGGAAAATATGTAGTTACATATTTTTGAGAAGGAATATAATCATGTTCTAGCTACTACAAGGAGTAAACATAAATTATCTTCTCAAAGAAAGATATCTAGTGCACAAGCAACCTAAATTAAGCAGGCAAACCATTATGGTATACGACAAAAATTGATCTTTTTGAATTCTTGAGTTGACAAGATGGTGAACATGAGAATTTTGGGTGCACTCTCAAAGATAGTAATAACCATTTGACTTGTAAGATGATGACAAAAATGAATAAAGAAGTGTATATATTGCTTCATTATTTTTAATCAAAGAAATATAAAAATCCATCATTCTTTCATAAAATTTAACATGGTGTTAAAGATCAAATTAAAAATAGTTTTTGGGTTGATGTAAAAATGATCATAGATTAGTTTTATTTTGGAGAAATGGTATATTTTGATACTACTTATCGTGCAAACCATAATTTGAGACCATTTGCACCATTTATTGGATTCAATCACTATTGACATATTGTAATATTCAGTGCTACATTATTATAAGATGACACTAGTGAATCATTTGAATCACTATTCACAACTTTTATGAAGGCTATGAATGGAAAGAAATCGAGTACAATATTTATGGATCAAGATCTAGCAATGGTAAAATAAATTGTAATTTTTTTTTCAAAATCATATAATCATTTGTGTGTTTGATGTCTCTCACAAAATGCTTATAAGCATGTAATCATGTTTACAAGCATTATGACTCATTTGCCTTAGATTTTAAAAATTTCATGTGTGATTATGAGTATGAGAATGACTTTCTTAATGCCTAGAAGTCAATGCTTGATAAGTATGATTTTTGTCATAATAAATGGTTGCAATATTTGTTTGGAAAAAGAAAAAAATAGGCATCTATATATGGGTCACATGCCCTTTTTGTAAGAGCTACAACAACCTAGGTGAGTGAAGCTTTAATGGCTATTAACAACTTTTATGGCTATGAGTGGATAGAAATTGAGTACAATATTTATAGATCAAGATCTAGCAATGGCAAAAGCAATTGTAAATGTTTCGAAATCATATTGTTATTTGTGTGTTTAGCATATCTCACAAAATGCTTACAAGCATGTTAATCATGCTTACAAGCATTATGACTCATTTGCCTCATATTTTAAAAGTTGCATGTGTGATTATGAGTATGAGAATGACTTTCTTAATGCATAAGAGTAAGTTCTTGACAAGTATGATCTTTATCAAAATAAATGGTTGCAAGATTTATTTGGAAAAAGAAAAAAATCAGCATCAGTAAGTATATGGGAGACATGCCCTTTCTGTAAGAAATGCAACAACCCAGTTGAATGAAAGCTTTAATGGTTGATTTAGATGTTACATAAAGTCTAGATTAAATGTGTTAAGTTTCTTTAGAAATTTTGAGAGGTTGGTAGAGAACTTGAGATATAAGGAGTTAGAGGAGAATTATGAAATGGGTCAAATGATGCTGCCACTAAATTTAGATGTCATTATGTTGGAAAAACGCAAGAGAAATGTATAAAAAAAACTATTTCTTCGAGTAGAAAAGGTATAAGAGAAGTCATGTAACATACTCTTCAATGAATGTAACCAAGATTAAAAAATATATGAATATAAAGAGTGTTTGCGTGTGTGTGATGAGAGATAAAAGAGACTGTAAGGTGACCTATAACTCATAAGATGAAATATTGAATACAGTTGTAGGAAACATGAATTCATAGGTATCTTATGATGTTATGCTCTTTGAGTACTTAGTATGTGGAATAAATTAGTTATTCCTCCACAATACATTCTTGAGAGATGGGCCAAACATACTCGAAGATTATATGTTCTTGATAATAGCAAACTTATAATTAAAGAAGATCTAAAATTAGATGTCACAATTGTTACAAAGATTTTTTTTTGGTAACAAAACCACCCGGTAATTCGACACCAATTGGCAACCAACTAATTTGGACTTGAGGGATAAGAGTGCCACCTACATAGGCGAGGTTATCCCCTCTCCCAATGAGAGCGCTTCTCGGGATTCGTACACACGTTCTTATCCTTACGGGGCTCAAACCCATTTACAAAGATTTATGCCACACTACAATTGAGATAAGGCTACTGAGTTTGATAATGCAACATCCTTATTGGCAAAAAGTTTACAGAATTAGGTATGGAAGTTGGTAAAATATTGAGCAACAGTTCTTCCATTTCAAACTAAGATACTAGTGAAACTGGAAAAAATAATGCACTTCAAGGAAAATGATTGAAAATAAAAGAGGGTGAGATCATCTAAAAAGTTGTTTAGAAAAATCAAAGAAAATGACACTAAGAGCTATTTACATAATATTTTTATTTCATCTTCGATTATATATATATATATATGTTTTTTGAACTTACTCACATTATTTATTTCAATATGACCCAGGTTAGCATGCCGAATAATAATTACATAGAGAGCAAGAAGCAACATTTGGAATGAAGTAGAGGCAACTATTTTTAGGGGTGAGCAATCAGTTTTTTAGTTTGGTTATGCTCATTAATCAAAAATCAAATTATATCAATTGAAGAGACCAAACCGAAATTCGAACATAAAAATTAATTGAATTAAATAAATCAAAATATTTCGGTTCAGTGTTCATTAATTTCGGTTATAACCAATTTTTTATGCCATAAATCAAAGCAGCAACTATCTTTTAAGAGAATCAAATCTATCAAACTAAATCTAAAAATAAGCCTATCATGTAGGGGGAGAAAAGAGAAATCACAACAATAAAAATTATCTAACTAAAATCCATAATTAGAAAAACCATCATATCAAATCCATAGCTTGAAAGGGGGAAAAATGAATGTAAAAGATAAAGAATAAGGAGCAATGGAGTGAAGGGGAGAAGATGTATGGAGTAAACGTCAAGGCCACTACTCTTTTCCTCTATTTCCTTACCTTCTAATGGATGACAAAACTCACCAGATTTGCAATAATTTTGACATAACAACGATGGAAAAATATCCAATTATGAAGGTGCTGTCATACTTGACTCAAAAAATAAAACAAAAGTGGCTTAAAGACAAAAGAGATGTCACATATTGTGTTAGTAGTTTGATTTGCTTGAGATGGAAAAATGTCTAATTCTGAAGATGTCGTCATACTTGACTCAAAAAATAAAACAAAGTGGCTTGAAGATAGAAGAGATGTCACATATTGCGTCAGTAGTTCGATTAGCTTGAGGAAAGAGTGTAGGGGTCACAAGGATGGAGATGGTGGACACTAAGTGAAAGACTAGAGCGTCAATGATATGATTTTGTGACTGTTAATGAGTGAGATTTTTTTCTAGGGTTACCCACTTAGGATGTGGGTTAGGCATAAGACATGGGCTTAGACATGTTTTTAACAAAAATAATAAGTATTAGGCTTGGGCCTTGGAAAGACAAATAAAACACATACAACTTATATGTTACTTTTGATATTTCGGTTATTCGGTTATAACCGAATTTTATTCACAATTACCGAATTGAACAACAAAGTATCATAAAAAAAAATTGAAAACCGAAATAACCGAATTAAGTTTGGTTCGATTCGATCATCGGTCTCAGTTTGATTTTTCTCATTCTAACAATTTTGGTGTTTAAATTTTTTGTTTTATATCTAACAACATTGAGTGGAGATATCAATGTTTTGGTATTGTTTTTATTACTTATTATATTTCTTTTAAAATAATATTACCTGTTGGTGCTACCTTGTTCGGGCTAAAGATTCAAGAGGTGAAATTAAAACATTGTCACCATCAAGCCATGACTTTGATAGGCAAAATCATATTTCTTTCTACTTTTTTTGTTAGTCATAGTGAAGCATAGCCATTAAAAAAAAAGGACCTTTGTGGTACATTGTGTTTGGCTATCTTTCTTTAGTTCTTCCACTTTTTGTTCAAATTCTTTTTATTATTCATTCATTGCCACATTACCCTGTTAAGCTCTCTCTGTTCAAATTCTTTTTATAAACAAAAAGGAGGTCTAATGCAGTGTGAGTTTGATTTTTAACTTTACTAACATTTTATAAAAAAAATAGCAATTAGAATTCTCATTTTATGAACATAACTATGTTACATAAACACTTAAAACACAATTACAATCTATACCCTTGTTTTTCATTTTACAACATTGAACATTGAGAGGAGATAATATGGTTTCAAAATACAACACAAATTTAGCATATCAAATAGCATTTTCATTTTCAAATTTAAATATTATAAGAATTTGGTCCAATGCTATAACTAGCAATAGATGACAACATAAATAAATAATGGTCCTCTAGGTCTTACATAGATTTATTAGGATGTATTGCAGCTACAAACTTTCATAATTTGGTTCCTTATCCTGCACTTCAAATACAAGTCTTTGATAATTGTGGATCTTTCAAGTGAAATTCTCTACCAACACCTAAAATGAGAAAAAAAATTTAATAATTTAGAACCAAGTGAACATATATTTGTATTTTACAAATTCATCCATTTGTAGTGTACTTGTTACTATGCCTTGTTACTATGCCTACAAGTTCCTTTGAGGGATGCTAACAATTATCATTTAGATTTTGCTTCAACATAACATCAGAGTAATTCAATAATATGTGTATGAAAATAATGGTTGAGTGGTCACAAATCAATTATTATGTTTTAGGAATACAATAATTTGTATATCTCACATATTGAATAGCCACTATCTAATACTATTGAAATCATGTAATTCAAGAAAGAATAGGAGTAAGATATATATTATCTCTTGCTTCTCTATACGATAGTTGTTGTAGACACAATGATTGGAGTTATATTAACATGTAATGGATCTACCCATTTAAATTCTTAATGCTTAACATATATGGGTTGATTATAATTCATTAAACCAATAGTAGGGAAATGTTAGATAGCTAAGTTAACATAAACCAATAGCATTTCCTAGTTATCTCAACTCAAGAAAGGGTCCTATTCAATAGTGAAGAAAAATGATAATGAAAATCCAAGTCCACTTGACATATAGTTTTTTAAGTTGGATTGCTCTTTGAAAATCAAAAGTAAGACACATAATCAAGGATTTTGCAGTTACCAAAACCTAATCACTCATATTAAAAATGAAATCTTATATAGAAACACAAATAAAAATTCAAGACACAGTAAAGGAAATATGAGAAAACTAATAATTTGGTAAAGGATTGTAACTGTCAAATTAAGACAACTGAGAACTAACATTGTTCCTCTTGGTCAATCGAACTGCCACCTTCCTCTCTTCACAATCACCGCTGCAACTCCTTAGCCATTGCCACTTCTTATCCATGGCTATTATAGTCTCTTTACCACCACAACTCATGAATGGACATGGGGAGGAGAGCTAAAGCGTGTTAGATAGGGTTTAGGTATTGAATGTGATTTGAAAATTGTGATTAAACTAGGTGGATAAAGGAAATTGTGTTAGATGTTAAGGTATTTAATGAGGACAAGCGACACATTTTAATTGGCAAATTGAATGGACTTGATATAGTGGATTGGATATACTTTTTGTCTTAATTTTATAACTTTTAAAATTTATAAGGTACCTCTGTATGTTAGACACCTTTACACTTTTTGATATATCAATTGTATTCATAATACTGATAACAAATTCTAATTAAATTAGAATCTTATCATATAATCTCCTTCCATTTTGATTAAATTAGTATTTCTCACACCAAATATTTTTCACATAATAAATAATCGTATTTTTTTAAATACCAAAAAAATATTAATACCTAATACATTTTTTCTTATGAGCTTAGCTTAACACAACCAACGTGACAATACATTTTATATATATGCACAAATTCTCTTTCAGATTTTCAAGCAATCATATTATTATAAGTCCACATAACTCACCAAACTATAAATTATTTATAGCATATAGTGTTTCAGTTAAACAATAAATGATTTCCAATAAATCACGAGTAGTCCACTTTGATTCAACCTGAATATAATATCAAGTCCTTTAGTCTTCTATTAACAATCAATTTTAACCAAAAGAATGAAAAAACACTAAAGGGTCAACACTCACCAATGCTAATGAGTATGGCTAATTGCACTATTTAATAATGTTTAAAACAATTAGTCATGGTTAGAATGGTAACACATTAAAACCAAAAGGATAAATCACAATGAGACCCTTAAAAGCAATGCATGACATGATGAATTGTATTAATAGGTAGTTAAAATAAATGTATATTTAAAATCCATAAAATTCAATTATGTAACCTTTATGTAAATTTTAAGGGATTATATACAAAACCCATGACACCATTCTATAAAAGCTTATAAAGGTAGGCGAATCTTGATTCCAAAACAACAAACAAATGTCTTTCATTGGCTATAGTAAATAAATAAATGACAATGGTTTCATATGTAATGAACAAAAGCACAATAATGACATCACGTGTACGCTAATATATGCAATTGAATTAAATTACTATTATATTATAATCCAATGGATAATTTTATTACTTGGTGAATACTTGAACATGAATGGTAGTGAAACCATTATCTCTTTGCCAATGTAACCATGGTGTTTATGCTTAGAGCTTTTCATACAAAAATATGGTGTCTTTAAGATCTTAGGTGAGTTTGGTTAAAAGCTAAATCTAGCAGTCAATGCTTATTATCCCATGGCCTACATGAGCATATAACACATGCCTCATGACTGAACACCATTTAACTCATGGCCTCAACTTCAAGACATTCTTCTATTAAGTTTATGTCTACTGCCTCACAACTAGGTGATCGTTCTTGGATACCATTGTGAGTTAAAACTCAACTTTCATATCATTCCTAGTCTTTTCACTTCCTAGGGTTTAATGCTAATATGATGTTTGTATCCAATTTTCCTCCCTTCATAAATGATCACTAGAATTTTATTATCAGAACCAAACTCAACTTTTAGTACCTTAGAGACAATATTTCTCAAAACCTTATAGAATTATCTTTTAAACCACATTCTTCAACTAACACATCAAATTACAATTTTAATCAGCCATTAGTTTTGAATGTTGCATTTAATAGGCAAAAAAGTTGAATTAAATGGATAATAATAAACTTGTGTTTAATGACAACATGTTCAAATGCCTTTTGATAATACATGAGTGTCTTCCAAAATAAAAGGGTGGCAATATGGAAACTTTCATATTATATATTTCAGAAGCAAATGTGGTAATTTTGACATTAAAGTTGATTCAACAAATCAATTTATGAATCCAAAACTTCCAATTTCCAAACTAGAAAATACAAACATAATTGACAATAAAAAATTTGAAAGTTCCAATATAATATATCTAAATTTTGTAAAAAAAGTCTCTAATAATAGGTTCACAATATGCTTTCAACTCACACATAAGGGGTAGGGAACTATTGTCGGATTTCCAACAAACCCATTTCTAAGATGCATGACACTTTCTATAGCCTACACCCAAAAGAAATGAATAGACAAGAGAGACATATTAGCTAAAATGAAGTGTTGATGAAGCCTAAAAACTATTCTTGCATTCTTTGTCATTTAAGTAAAACAATATATGCCAAAAAGAGAAAGGGAGAGCGCGAATTAGGTAAAAAGGAGAGTGAAGTGATCAATTTTTTTTATTAGGAGTGTAGGGGTAATGAGAGAGAAAAAAATAGAGGCGGAGAGAACTCATAGGTCATGACCAACAAAGTATAATTCATTCATGCATGTCTTAAAAGTATCTAACAACATCTACCTATAGATTTAATGCTTCCTTTCTGTGAGGAAACCTATATCCACTTCAATCCACCAACTTGCTAACACAATAATATAAATCATTCTCATTTATTAATCCCTCTGAGATTTTACCCTTAGACTATTGCATTTCTTTCTATGTTTGTAAGGCAGGACCTGTGATGTGGTCAAGGTAGGAGAAAGGAGTCAACAAGACTGCCACATATAGTAAGTTATTGTGGCTCTCAACATTCATTACTACCACCATATGCTTAAAGTGAAAATCACATAGCATGTTGAAAAACTTGGCTTTAAGGTATGCAACAACATGGAATAAAAATTGTAGGCCTCATTTATTAAAACCAGAAACAACTATAAGAGTTAGAATATTTTTTCATAACATTCATTAAGAAATTAAAACATTTAATTATATATGCCTACCTCCAAAATATTCTTTTTTTACAGACTCTAGCTAGTAATAAATGTGAGTATTGTAAAAGACTCCTAGGACCGTGAGTAATTTCTTTGCCATGATCCACTACCTTTATGTCATTTATTAAGGCTTTTGCTCTATGAAACTTTTAAAAAACATATACAATTAATACATTGAGGGAAAAAAAGCCCTTTAGAAGCATAATTAGCATTGAATCTTACCGTCATAATCCTCTTACAGCAGAGAATCAAAACCCAACATAGTAGAGGAGCTAACAAGTAGGCAACGAATCCCTCTAGCATCGTCCTCGTTAATAATTGTACTACAATTTGAAGTGCTTGTTCTCCATATTTTATAATATCTATGACATGAAAATAAACATAATTAAACATTAGAAAAAAAAAGAGATTATTCATTATTTATCAAGCATTGCAATCCAATACCTGAATGCTTATTTGAACCATTGTTGTCAATAATTCTCTTAGACAAGGTCTTATAGAGATCTTTGGTTGCATTTCTTCATCTCACATCATAAGCCATTATTACTATTAAAAAAAGAAAACAACATTAAAACATAAGACGTGAAAATGCAAATCCAAGAATCTCACAATACCTCTTAGTTGTTAACAATGGAGGCTCCAATTATATAATGGAAATGCAAAGTCAAATCTTAGCTCAGTATGGTAATATAAGTGTAGAAAATGCAAGTCATACTTTACACATCTAGATGAGGAAATATGCAAATCTCAAAGTCCAAAATGACACAAGTTGAATCACATAATTTACAATTCTTAATGCACAGTTCAGAAATAAAGAATAAGCACAATAATCTAAAATGGTAGAAACGGATGTAAACAAATCCAAGATTCAAATGCCAATGGAAATTGCATAGCTGCGTAACTAGAAGATCAATGAATATTAATGCATGACAGAATCTAGATGATAACAACTGAGAAAGTACATCAAAAAGAAATATGGCAATGCAGTAATGGGATAAAATTTCAATCAGAACATGCAGATAAGCCATTCTATCTATGAACATTCTTCATACAGCAGTTGAGGCAACTAAAAAACATGAATATAATGTAAAATGCAAGTCAAAGCACTCTTCACAACATGCAATGTAAATTAAGATAGTCAAAGCCAGCTAACTCGACAAGAATCCAAGGCACAAAAGAACTGGACTGAAGTCACAAAAACAATATATGCACATTGTCCAGCTTACATAGGCTCATCAACTATTTGAAGTCACATTTCTTATTCACATAAGCTCCAAAGGCTAGCAAAATAAACTTCCAGCAGCACAATGGAGCTAAAAATACTTGCAAATGGCCAAGTAAGTTTATGCGATTGAGACTAGCACACACAAATGTAACTCAGGGATGAAGACTAGACACTGCCAAATCCAAATAGCTGAGGCACAAACACATGAAAACCGAGGCAAATGGAATCTAAAAGATACAACTAAGACACACACACACACACTTGTGAACAAAAGAAAAGCCCTCTACAAAACAAGATTTCCTAAAAACTACATTAGAAGAGAAAAAAAAAAGAAAAAAAGAACCAGATCTCCTAAAATTAACAACAATAAGAGACACTAGGACACAATCATCCCCCTTACAGCTATCATTTGTTATCTAATAACATATTCTCGGACAATACATTATAACTATGAAGTTAGTAGAGCTTACGGTCTAAGAAGAAAATGATATTTCACTTCACACCTTGCCAGACCGTGAGGACTAAGCTGAAAACCCTAATACTACAAAATGGAACAAAAAAATACTTTGGTGTGCGAGTATTCATTCCCTCCATTAAGTGTGCCTATAAGTGAATCTTCAATCAAGCTTGTCATTCATAATTCATGCATAGTAACTCCCCAATGAGTAAGTTAAGAATCTCCTCTTATTGTTCATGTTGTAACTTTATTTATTTTTTATATCCTTAGCTTCTAGACCATTGGCAAGTCAAGTAGAACTCAATTTTTAATCATAACAATATAATTAAATTTTAATTAAAGGCATTCAATAAATGCATTTTTGACAAATCATATGCACGGGAGGTGACCAATGGAGTAAACCTGATTGACAACCATAAATTTAGCCTAGTCATACAAAATAAATTGACATAGAAGACATGTGCGCATGCCTATATATAATTTAATGACAATGAAGTTTACATAATTTAATCTATATTTTATGATAGTTGTATAATTTTATAATATTATTTGGTTTCACCTTGCAAAGTGAGGGAACATTGTATCTTAACTAGCTTTATTGCTTGCACTTTCTTCTTGTTGAATATCCACACAAAACTGCTCAATGGTGGTTGTTGATGGTATTTTGGTATCTTTTTCCCAAAAATTCATCTAAGAAAAGGATAAATATCAACTTTATAAAATTAAAGAGTAATAAACAATTGAACAAGCAAAAATAATACAAAGGAAAAAATAAATTATTAATAATCAAGGAATTGAACTAGAGATGCAACTGGCTTTATTGATTCTAGCCAAAGCCTTATGCCCCTTTAAAAAAAGTATATTCCAATCGTAACATGAACATAAACAAAGAAATAAATGCAAAATGAAAGTAAACAACATCATACAAAAAATTGTAGGGAAAGATAGTGGAAATTTAATAACATGCGCTACTTGTAGTGATAGAGGTATTGCTCCCAGAAAAAAGATGACTTTTGCTATGTGATATGGAAGGAAAAGTTATAATAAGATCAATTGTTGAGAAGCCTATGACGTTTCCAAGAACAAAGAGTAACTCATTGCATCTTTGAAGTGAAGCAAAGATAATATCTATTTAATTTATGCATCATAGATGGTAATTAATCACAAATACTCTATATACAAATAGACATGTAAATAAATGAAAATGAAGCATAATAATATAACCAATTATCTAATTATGTTACATAACAAGCTTCCATACAACAAAATGGGATTTGAGGAATGCAGGACCCACTACGCACTTTTGTGGTTCGAAGGTTTTAGGAGGGGTAATGGAAAGAAGATATCGTCTCATTTGGTTGAGGCAAGTACAAAAGCCATTATAATAGGAATCACTAAAGAAGAATCTCTAAGTGGAATTGTGAGTGCATTGTCATTATTGTTAACTAAGAACCTCATAATTGGAATGATTCTAATGCTACCAAATTTTAAGTAGGCACCGTAAGTGTACGGGCCGTAGAAAATAGTAATTGGTAAATCAAGGTCGATCCCACAAATGCTCAAGATAATTGATAACTAGGCATTAAAATTTCCATTTTCATTCAAATTGAACATAACAAAATTGATTTCAAAGAGTGAAGAAAATTTATTGAAAACTAAGCAAGAATACCCAAACTACTAAATGCAAATTATCAAAATGAGCAATTTAGAGTGACTAATTCCTCACTAGCTTCATAAACCTTGTTTCCACTTAATTAGTTTTCCTCAATGTTAATTTTGTTAATCTCAAATATTAATAGTTATAAGTGCCTTTCAATTCACAAATAACCCTTTCATAAATAAAATAATGTTATGTCTAACACTACTATTTAAGAGGCAAATTAATTTTAAATCACTCTTCATCAATTATATGGGGTCATTAGGTATATGTCTATCCTAATCACAAATTAGATCTCAATCTAATCCTATATTACTTAATCTTAGAGCTTAATTAAAATCCCCTTTGTTAAGACAAATTTTAATTCTCAAATTCACACTCAATGGTGGCCAGTCATCAAATAGATAAATTAAAATAAGACTAAGTAACCAAAATTAACATCAATTAAAACTAATAAGTGAAAACACAATTTAATTATCTAGTGAGTTCATAGTCCTCTAAGTTGCAAGCAAAATTCAGCCACACATGGTTTCAGTCTCAATCATTTTAATATTGTCAAAATTCAGATTCAAATGCATACTGAAATAAATGAGCAACTAGAAGTGAAAATTTGCGAAGGAGACTAAACCAACAGAATCCACAAGAACGTCTTCCTCTGGTTTGCAAATTCACTGAGGATGCCAGCTGCTGGTTCTGGATTTCAACTCTCGTGAAGAAGAAGACGATTTGAACAGAGTGCCTCTGAATATTGCAACTGCTCCCAACTCTTTTTTTGTTTCTTTCGGCTGCAGCCTTTCTGCGTTATCTCTTCTTTTTATTTTTTGCTGCAGCTTCTTTTTTTTCTCTGCCGGCTGTGCCTCTCCTCGTCCCCAAAAAGAATCGATGAACAGTGATTGCTCTTCTCTCCTATTCTTGCTGGACTCGGCTTCTCTCCACGGCACTTACGGTCCCTGGCGCCTCCCTGGCAGCGAGACGGCGTCGTTTTTGCATTGAACCCAAACGGTGCGTTTTGGCTCAGGGAGTCTCCACAGACCATGACTGCCGAGAGAGCCCGACGCTCACCCCTGATTTCCCAACTTCACTCTGTGCTCGCAGAGGCACCCCCATCGAGAGAGACAACGATCCAGGCATCCAACGACACCTGTAGCTTCCAAATCTCAGAGATTCATCTGGTCCGGAGATGGCGTAGCTGCTCGTGAAGAAGGACGACGGCCGGGACGGTGAAGGTGGCTCCTCCCTCGTGTTATCTCTCACCCGCATAGTTCAACGATGAATAGCCACTATTTGTTCATAGGATTTGGAATTCGATCTGTCTTCAATGGTTAGTGCATTCAAAAGTCGCTGCTTTATGTTGGCCGAACTGGATTACTCTTCTCGCCTCTAGATCTATGCTTATTCTACATTGTCGAATTATGAATGCAGCAGGTTCCCGTAGATCATTATGCTTGTATTGCTAAATAATTGCTGAACCTAGGGCTGCGTCATTGTCTCATGCTTGATCTGATTAGGTGAAGATGAATGGAAATCCGGATTGATCATAATTCCCAAATTGGATTTTGTTAGAACAAATTGTAAAATTTGTATGTATATCGGATCTTTCTCATAATCATCATATTCGGAAATTGAAGACAAAAAGATCTCTCCGCTTTATGTTTCTCTTTTATTTTGATACTGGGCGTCATTGTCTCATGCTTGATTTGATCAGTTGGGTTGGTTTCAATTTATTTTCTTGGTCTTGTACACATTCACAGCTGCACTGGTATTTGAAACAAATTCAGCAATGATATTGACATTTAGTAGGGTCATAGTTTTTTGGATCAATTTATCAAGCAGGCTTCATTGTTTATTTGCCAAATTTCTCTGGCTCTTGGATGAATTTTCCCGATTTCAGTCCATAGCTAACACATGAACTCTCATGATCTTTATGATTCCTAGACATGCAATGCTATTGGCGGTAGCTTGGGTTTTCTTTCAACAAATTCTTCTGCTCACTTCAATGCCATTGAAACATTATTTGTTATTCTAGACACTATTTGTATGATTTTGTTCTTGGGTTGTCTGAGCAAAGTTTCTCTCTTTGTTTTTAAGACTAGCTTATTATTAAATGCAATAGCTCGGATGATAGTTTCATTGCATTGGTTTATATATTGTTTGTCCCTGGCTCATTGAAATAATTGAGTGTTTGAGTTAGAGATGGCAGCAGCTAAAATTTCCTTTGTCAAGATGCAGGGGGCGAGGGGATTTACTGCTCTACTCTCATCTGTAGTTTTTGAGTGCATTTTGAATTTTGAACTTGCTTAATTTAACAAGTTTGCAGGGACAAGTTTGTTCTTTTGATCTTATAGCCTCTCTATCAACACTCTTACCCAAGTACTGTGTGATCAACCTACTGATGCTACATTTATGTCTCTGGTCCAATGAATTTTTCTGTTTCCATCTTGCTGCTATAATTTTTTGAATTTATGATAGTGTTTACCATAGAATTTGTAAGTGGTTGTTCTGCTCTATCCTTCTTTGCGTTTTCCTGGACATGCCTTTTACATTGAATTGATTGCTCTGAATTCTGTTGCTTCCTGGTTTGCTTGGATGGTGTTGCATGTTCTTGCAATTTTTCATCTATTATTTGATCTTCCCCACTGTCCTAAAATATGACATTAGCAATTTGGTATTTTTGATGTAATATGACTATGATTTTAGAATCCTTAACTTAATGAATGAATGCTAAATATTGAATGCAGTGAATGTTGACTCAAACATTCTCTACATTATCTGAAACGTTCTCTGTATTGGAATTATTTGTTGCTATTGACTCTTGGGTGAGTTTGCTAATATTAAATCTTAGAATAGCTTCCTTTGCATTGTGGTCTATGTATCACTTGATGTTGATTGATATTAAGGGTAAACATTTACAATCTCCATGATTTTCAGTGGCCAACTTTATTGCACCAGTTGCTGCCAAGGCTGTATGAATAGAAAAATATACTCAAGAGTATTCATGCATGCATGCATGCATACATACATACATACATACATACATACATACATACATATATGAAATTCAGCTTACAGAGGAACATTTTTAAGATATGTTAGACCAGGATGTGTTGTAGAACACTGAATTCCTTCATAAATTGAGTTGTTCATGATGACTATCAATCATAGAAGTTATAATAACATAGAGCAATCTGCTTCTATTTCTCAGTTTCAAATACTTCATACTTTATAGAATTTTTAGCTCCTGCAATTTGTTTACATATCAGTTAACTGAGATTCCTTCATAAATTGAACCCGATATACCTGATTTAGCTCCTGCACTTGTTTCCATACTCTGATTGAACCCACTATACCTGAAGTATCTGAAATACTTCCAGTAAGGATTTTTTTCCATACTCAATGATTTTTTTACATATCAGTTAACTGAGATTCCTTCATAGATTGCAACTGTTACTGAATTTAAGATCTGAATGCAACTGGTATACTAAGATTCCTTCATAAACTGAGATGTTCATGAGTTCCTTCATGCAATGTTACTGAATGCAACTGTCTCTACATGCAGGAAGACACTGAAGACTAGCTATTGGACTGTTTTGATATATGTATCAATTGCTATACATCAACTTCAATGACTTGAATATATATGGCTGAACAACAAAAAAGATGAGCTTGCCGGCCAAAAAGAGAGCAACCCAAAAGAAGTCATACGTTGTACAAAAGTTGATATCAAAGACTATCAGCTGTACAAAAGAGCTGGACAACATAAGCTGAAATGAAGACTTCATGTCGGAGGATCAAAGACAATCATGGAACCTGTATTTGTAGCATAATATTAATCTATGTGCAGTGAAAATCATGTAACTTGACTGAATTGGCTTAAGATGAGACTATGTTATGTACAAAAATTCATATTTCAATAAAATTGACTTAATTATTGTCTTCCATTATGATGATTCTTTATAGTTACCTGTATTATATGTTTGGCTAAAATTCAACGCTTCAAGCGATGTGATGTCGTGATCAAGCGGAGCCTATAATTAAAAAATTAAAACAATATATCAATATAAATGTACAAGATAAACAAACTAGATAAAGATATTAAACAACATAACAGACCAATAACAAATTTGTAAAAGTCATTTGACTTGATTGAGCTTGAGAGTTATCCATCACACTATTGTCACCGTGTACTTCAGCTGATAGGATACATTGGTCTACTTGATTATGTTGTCCCTGAAACATTGTAAACATCTAATAAACACTCAACAACTAATAAACATCTTTAAACACTCGACAACTAATAAACATCATAATATACCTGTGAAGATTGCACTGACTGTGAAGCTTGAGAATGTCTTTTAGAGGGTTTAGCAATCCGTTTTCTTGGACGCAATTCAATACCACTCTTTATCCTTTACTTGTCTTTCTCCCAAACCTCTTTTTGAACCCAACAAATGTTTCACTACTAGTACCACCATCACGATTCCCTACACCACCACCACCTTGATTTCCATCTGGTAAGTGTTTTACGTGAAGCTCAGTTACTTCCTTACTAAGTTCCAGCACGGCCTTATGGACACGAGAGAATGCCTCTGGACTTTCTGATGCATCGCTTGCTAATTTCACAAGCAACGGGCATAATTGTTTATACCGATGCGATCTTTGTAGTTTAGGATCAACTTCATTATGCTTTTCCTTCATATCATAGACTACACCACATCGTGCTTCTTTGGTCCACCTCTTCACAATATATTTCTAAGGAAGTAATTTGACATCACGTTCATTCAATACTCGCAATGCATGACAACATAATATGCCAACTCGCTCAAACTTTTTGCAACTACAAGTAACTGTCTCTTCTGAAGGATCAAATGTCAACTTGTACTCCCTGTTCTTATCATTCATTGTGATGACATAATCATATACGGTGGCACTATCCTCCTCATCTTCATTTTTCTTTGTCTCCTTTCTCTCTTTGATACATGTAGCATCACGTAGATCATATTCATGTTGGAACAAGTTAAAGATAGGTCGAGTATAAATATCAGAAAGTTGACGTAGCATACAGGAACTCTGTAATATCAGCCTTGGCAACTTGTCGCGCACCTCAAAATCACTTTTCAACTCATTGTAGCACTTATCTTCAAGAACTTGTTCAAATTGCTCAAAGAAGCGATTGATATCCAATTTAACATTCGTACAACTTTTGACTGATGCATTAACACTCTCACTAATTTGTGTGCTTCTCATACCAAGTGTCCTTGAATTCTTCAAATAACATGATGCCCATTTCTCTTTAATTTGATACATAGAAAGCAACCATGAATTTTCTGACATGTCTTGTCTTAATAATAAGGCCTGCCATGCTTCTTCAAACTCCATTTCATCCCAACAAGCATACATGCAATGGTTGAATTCACTAACCATCGAGTTTGGAAGATGCTTCATTGCATTCCTTGAAATGTGCCATGTGCATAAGGCATGTTTTACATCTGGCATCACTTCTTTTAATGCACGCGCCATAGCCGCATCTTGATAAGTAAAAAGGGTTAGCGGATTTACATTCTTGTGTGCACACAAAAATGTCTCAAATAACCATTTGAAAGTTTCAACAGTCTCATCATATAACAAAGCCGCTCTAAAAATCACCTCTCCTTTTTAATGGTTGAAGCTAGAGAAATTTGCAAAAGGTTTAGGGTTATTATTTGTATAGTAAGTAGTGTCAAGTGATATGACTTCTCCAAAGCAAGCATAGTCAACTAACATGCGTGCATTAGCCCAGAACACATTTGCTACTTGTTCATCAGAGTCCATTTGGTGGGCATGGAAAAAAGATGGATTTTCTACCAGTTGTTGCTCAAAGTAGCAAAATATACATCCAGCTTCACCACATTTCATGGCCCGTTGTCTTCTTGAATTAAGATAATTTTTTGCATAAACTCTTCTATATCCTAAACTGTCTTGATTGCCTGCATACTGGCTCTGCAAATTAAATGTTGCTTTTTGATTAATTCCAACTTTTTCAGCATTTTCCAATTCATAACATTGAGTTGGTGTTATTTCTCGATGAGATGCAAGAAGGTGAATAGTCTTAGGAGGCTGAAGAGGATGATTATGATCTAGAAAGACTTTAGATACTTTAAATTTTCCATTTACTTCTTTAACTTTCATCCTAACTTCACAACTAGTTCTTGTCTCATCTATGGGCTTCTTTGTTTGCACATCTCGTTTGTCTGGTTTTCTTACTCCTTCTTTATTACACACATATATGTAATATGTATAAGATGATTTGTCCTTTCTACTCTTATTGCCCCCTTGCCTTTGAACACCAAAACCAGCTCTTCTACCATATTCCTTTCAAAATTCCCATCCTTCTTCAATATTAGCAAATTCGAGATTAAGTTTAGGAGTCAAATTTAAATCCATGGTGAGAGCCCCTACAAAATTAAATAAATATATGTCCAATGTAAATTGATAAATAAATAGTCAAAACAATAAAAATACATAAATATATGTCCATTATGCAGCAAAAGACAAAAACTATATTACACTTATATATTCATCATCCCCATTCCAAAATCCAGATAAATGGGCTTCTTCCAATAAATTCATTTTCAATTTCAATTTAAGATACATTTATGCTATCAACCAAATTAATAACCATACATGCACATTGGTGGTACAGATTTTTGGTTTAATAATAATTTCAATTCTTTTTATTTTATCACAGCTATATACTCCATTATATACTCAACCAACAAAAGGTGAAAATTTTATTACACTCATATAATCGATGCAATGGCTTTTCCAAATAAATGGCTTCTTCCAAAACTGATAAGCAATCAAACTCAAGATTCAGCTGCAATGGCGTTTTTCCAATTGAGGTGCAATGGCTTTTCCGATTCAAGTCTGTCTCAAGCTTCTGCTCACATCCATCGATCACTACTATAATTGGTTTTTTCGATTCAGGTCCGTCTTCTGCTCAGGTTTTTTCGATTCAATCCATCGATTCAGGTGCTGCAAGGTGTCAGGTCCGTCTTCAATAAATGAGTCAGAAGCTCAGGTCAATCTTCAATAAATGGCTATGGATTTTCCGATTCAGCTCCGTCTCCTGCTCTGTCATTAGATGATCAAGGCCATAACTCCCGCGCTGACAGTGACGAACACCAAACCATTTTGGCCGTTTTCCCGCGTGCAATGTAACGTAACAGAAGAAGGAAGATGGACTAAAGCAAACAAGCCTCGGGCTGGCTGGACTCATAAGTGAAACGAGGTGTTTCGGTTCAACGCAAAAACGACGTCGTCTCACTGCCAGGGAGGCGCCAAGGATGTTAAGTGCCATGGAGAGAAGCTGTACGCCATAGAGATAGTGAGGTAGTGCCAAGCATAGAAATAAGTCAAATAACACAAAAAAAAAAAGAAAAGAAAAGGAAATAGCACAAGTTTTTGGCCGAAGCTTCGAGAATCCCCGTCGGCTCCCCAGAAGTCTCTGGGGCCTCGCCCAAACTCAAACGACACATAATAGTTCATACCTCTGTTTCGAAGCTATCGTGTTGTGCCACTGCCTGCCGTCGTGCTTCTTCTAAACCGAAAAGCAACCCGTCACTTAACCTGACTTGCCCCTTCGATGGCCGAAGAAGCCAAGGCCAAAGGTAATGCCGCTTTTTCTTCCGGTGATTTTGATGCTGCCATCCGTCATTTTTCCGACGCCATCTCTCTTTCCCCTAGTAACCATGTCCTCTACTCCAATCGATCGGCCTCTTATGCGTCCCTTCACAAATATTCTGAAGCGTTAACCGATGCCAAGAAGACCGTCGAGCTCAAGCCCGAGTGGTCCAAGGGCTACAGCCGTCTCGGCGCCGCTCATCTCGGACTTGGCCAACACGACGATGCTATTGCTGCTTACAAGAAGGGCCTTGAAATCGACCCCAATAATGAACCACTTAAATCCGGTTTGGCTGATGCCCGGGCTGCTGCGTCTAGGTCCCGTTCGGCGCCGCCCATGGGTAATCCTTTCGGAGACGCTTTCTCTGGACCCGAGATGTGGGCTAGGCTCACTGCTGATCCTACCACCAGAGCATATCTACAGCAACCTGACTTTGTCAAGATGATGCAGGATATTCAGAAAAATCCCAACAATCTGAACTTGTATATGAAAGACCAAAGAATCATGCAAGCCCTTGGGGTTTTGCTCAACCTCAAGATTCGCACACCGAACGAGGACACTGATATGCCCGAGTCTTCTCCTTCACCTCCGCCAGCAGAGAGGAAGAGAGCTGCTGAAGCTGAACAGGGGAAGGAAGAGAAGCGGCCTGAGACCGAGAGGGAATCCATTGAGTTGACAGAGGAAGAGAAGGAAGCGAAGGATAGGAAAGGTAAGGCTCAGAGGGAAAAGGAGGCAGGCAATGCGGCTTACAAAAAGAAGGATTTTGATACGGCAATCCAGCATTACTCCAAGGCTATGGAATTGGATGACGAGGATATATCATATCTCACAAACCGTGCTGCTGTTTACTTGGAAATGGGAAAGGTATGTCAGTTGGCTTATATTCTTTTTGCTCTTTTCTTTTGGTAAGATTTGGCTTATATTCTAAATGAACGGTGTTCATTTCATTCCAAGTTGATTTGAATGGATTTGGTTTATCCGACGGAAGTGATTAATGTTTTAGTTTTCGTGCTATTGTATATGAGGGTCTTTACCTGTTATGGTGCCGAATATGATATGGGTGTCTGTTCAAATTCGTCGTATTACTCTAATTTTTCGTATGCAGTTGTTTACTGACATGACCGCAATTAGTTAAATGTTAATTCCACTTCTAAGGAAGTATGTATTAGTGTGATCCTGCGTTATGGAAACTTCTATCTCACGAATTCATGTTCCATTAGACGTAGTGTTTATGGCTGGGGATATTTGAGACTGCTTTTCACGTGATAGAGTAACTATCTCAAAGCTGCTCATGTTTGGGATGCCTGCATGCTTGAATTGATATTTAGCTTTCTAACGCATTTAGGTGATATCAGAATAGTTAGGTGCATTGAAACACACACATGTACACATTTTCATTTCAAAACAACTTTTCTTCAATCACAGTTAGAAGAATGCATAAAAGATTGTGACAAGGCTGTTGAAAGGGGAAGAGAATTGAGATCAGACTTTAAGATGATTGCAAGAGCTTTGACAAGGAAGGGAACTGCCCTGGTAAAAATGGCGAAATGCTCAAAGGATTATGAACCTGCCATTGAGACTTTCCAGAAGGCACTTACAGAGCATCGCAACCCTGACACCTTGAAGAAATTGAATGATGCTGAAAAGGCTAAGAAAGAACTTGAACAGCAAGAATACTTTGATCCAAAATTTGCTGACGAGGAGCGTGAGAAAGGTACCCTCTCTTTTAGCATCCTATCCATGCTCCTCCTTCTCATGTAAGCCTATGGCTTTTTAAGATAAGTATCCCTAATACGTATCGAATACAACTATCATTCATCAATGTGCAGGTAATGATTTCTTTAAGCAGCAAAATTATCCAGAAGCTGTGAAACATTACACCGAGTCTTTAAGAAGGAACCCTGAGGATCCTAGGGTAATGTTACTTGTTAAATGGAGCTCACATTTGCAATTTAAGGAAATACAGAAACTAATATTTATGTAATTATTCAATCTTCTTCAGACTTACAGTAACAGAGCTGCATGCTACACAAAACTTGGGGCAATGCCTGAGGGTTTGAAGGATGCAGTTAAATGCATTGAGCTGGATCCAACTTTTGTAAAGGGTTATACAAGAAAAGGTGCTATACAGTTTTTCATGAAAGAATATGACAAAGCTTTGGAAACGTATCAGGAGGGATTAAAACACGATTCAAACAACCAGGAGTTGCTTGATGGCATAAGAAGGTATTGGGTTGTTTTATATTCCTGGTATTTGGCTTCATATTTCTAATTTTTATATACGCTTTTACCAGAGTGATTGTCTTAACATTAATATCTATTTCAGATGTGTAGAACAAATTAATAAGGCCAGCCGTGGGGATATAAGTCCTGAGGAGTTGAAGGAGAGACAGGTGTGACTCAATTGTTAAACATTTATTGCATAAACTGTTTCAATTTGAAGTTTTTTCATATATTTGGTTTTTACTTGTTTTGTCTCTTCAGGCTAAGGCAATGCAGGACCCTGAGATCCAGAACATCCTCCAAGACCCTATCATGAGACAGGTATGCTATGCGTGCGGTGCTCCTCTTGATTTTTCTTACTGTATGGCGTTGGAGTGACAAGAATGAGCCATGTTCATAAAATTTTTGGGATGTATGCAGGTATTGGTTGATTTTCAGGAAAATCCCAAGGCTGCCCAGGAGCATACGAAGAATCCTATGGTGATGAACAAGATTCAGAAGCTGGTCAGTGCTGGCATTGTCCAGCTTAGATAAATTGGATGGGATGTGCGAAGGTGTCTTGTCTTGTATGGGCTCATTTTAAATGTAGATTGGATTTGAAAACGGATAAACAATTGACGATTGGGAATTTCCTAATCGCGTTGTGCCTTCTCATTGCTTTAGTGAACTCGTATAAATTATGACCTCCAGTTCAAGTCCCATCCGATTTCACCCCCGGAGACTCGCTATTTAATGTATGTTCTGGGTCTTCAAGCTTACACTTTAAAGCAAAGCGACATTTGCCATTCGTGGTTCTCATATTTGCAGATTACATGCAAACGAACCCGTAGGGATTGGCCGTTTTCGGTCGCAGGTTGTTTATGACTGGTTAGGTTAAGAGGGGAACAATTACGGAAGGGTTTTTTGTTGATTTATTAACGTTTTTTATTTTGCTTTTATAATCAATGGACATGGTTTGCAATATATATATATATATATATATTTAGTGGAAATGTTCTTTGATGTTTTCTTTAACCTGGACTAGTATATATAATATATATCTGTACTTTTGGATGGGACGCTTTGAACACGCTCAATTTCTTTGTAATAACTTGATAACCGATGGGAAAGCCCTCTACCTGTTCTCCAGCAATTTTACGTTTGCCCCCTCCTGCAGCCTAGGACGGTTGGGTTAGCCGGTGGCAGTGGTGGTATGCTAGAAAGATATGTCGACATATAATGAGAGATAAGAGGCTTTGAGAAATTGTTGTCTTTTAAAAGATATGAGGCCAATGAGCAAAATTTAATAAATGGAGCAGCAACAGTTAAAATTCGTTCAGATTTAATGTTAGTTTTTCCAAAGAATTTGTGCAGATATCCAAGTAAATATATATGTACACTTTAACTCCAGACAGAAGCAGTCCAAGTTGTAAGGACGAGACGAATCCAGTTTATGTTGTTACAAAGTTTACTCGCATGTTTACCCAATAAAAAACAAGGTTTGCTCTAATTTTGACCCAAGTGGTTGCACATACCTAATTTCCTACAGGCGAGAGCAAGGTTAGTGGTTTAAATTTTCTGAATAAAAATATATTAAAAGCTATTTTTAATTAAATTTGACATGATGTTAAATGTATGAGCCATAATAAACGAACTATACAAATTGCAGTCATATTAATTAAATTCTTTTATATCTGACACAGTACTATGAGAAGTATTTAATTTATAAACCAGTTTTCATTAAAAAATTATAAAATCGCTCAGCAAAAATAATTAATTTAAAATTAAAATCTTCGAAACAATTTTTTTTTTTAAAAAAATAAACGGTTCTTAAGTAATTTAACTTCAACAATAATATTGTTGAGATAAAAACTCAAGGAATTGAGGGCAACTTTGCATTTGCCTGTTCAGAAAGTTACAAATATGCTGCATCTCTTCCCATCTGGGAAGCCGCTGTGTATCTGATGCCACAAAATCATAAACAACTCCATCAATGGAGACACAACTGCGACCAACTGTCTTCTTTAGTCCCCTACCTTTCATGATTTCTCTAATCTGATCTGAATAGGTCCACCGGCCACATGCAGCATAAACATTGGACAACAAAACATAGGCACCTTCTTTATCGGGCTCTAAGTCCAGCAGATTTGTCAATGCCATCTCTGCCAATTCTACGTTTCCTTGAGCTCTACAAGCGCTCAACATAGCCCCCCAGACAGATCGACTTGGTTTCATTGGCATTGTGTCAAGCACAACCTTGGCCTCACCCAACCTCCCTGATCGTCCTAAAAGGTCAACCAAACACCCATAATGTTCCACTCTGGGTTCAATCCCATGAATTTCTTTCATATCTTGAAAAACTTGTATACCTTGATCCACAAGGCCACCGTGAGTACAAGCTGTAAGAATGGCTACAAAAGTTACCTCATTTGGCTTTACAGACTTCTGCATTTCAGCAAAGAGTTTCAGAGCTTTGCTTCCGAGACCATGGAATGCAAATCCGGTAATCATTGCTGTCCATACAACAACATCTTTTTCAGGTAGTTCCCTGAAGATGGTCAATGCACTCTTTACACTTCCACACTTGAAGTACATGTCTATTAATGCCGAACCCATAAATGCATCTATCTTTTCCGTGTTCTTCATCACCCAGCCATGCACCAATTTCCCTTGATCCAGTACTCCGATCTCTGCAGTGGCACAGATGAAGCTCACTATTGTAACACGATCAGGACTCACATTATGAGCAAGCATGCCCTTAATCAACTCAACTACCATTGAATAATGACCATTTTGAGCATATCCAGCAATCAAAGAATTCCATGAAACATGATCTCTGCAAGGCATCTGATCAAAAAAGTCACGAGCAAGTTTGAGTTCCCCAGACTTGATGCAGCCTACAATCAAGGTATTCCAAGAAATAATATCCTTCTTCACTAACTGATTGAATGACTTACATGCGAGCTCCACTTCTTTGAATTCTAAGTACATATCAAGAAGAGCATTCCACAAGATTAAATATGAAGAACCAAAATCTTTCCTCCTTTGGATCCATGCATGAACAGATTTTCCCAACTTTAGATTTCTTAGCTGTCTGCAAGACACAAGAAGACCTAAAACGGTAAAGTCATCAGGTTCAACGCCTAAATTCACCATTCTGTGGAATAACTGTAGTGCTTGTGCGCCAAACCCGTGCTTTGCAAAACCAACAATCGTGATATTGAATGAAACAGAATCTGGAGCAGGCATATGATGTAGCAGCTGAAGCGCAATATCCAAATTTCTGTTGTCCAAGTAAACTTTTATAAGCGTATTTTGCAGATAACCTTGGAGAAACAAACCTGTAACAATAGCATGACAATGGATTTGCTTGGTTTCTGCTATGCATTTGGTAGAATGAAGTAGTCGACAAAGTGTATTCTTATCTGGTAGCACATGATCACGTAGCATTGCATTGTATAACGCAAATGACTGACTAGTTGAAAATGATAATGCAGAAATCATAGTGTTGTAGATAAAGGGGTTGGGATGAGGAGTAAAGTGTTCGAAGAGAACTTTAGCCATGTCCAAGTTCTTGGGGTGTGAGATGGCAGAGAAAACTAGGAGTCTGCTCATTGGAAATGTCTGGCCAATAAGATTGCTTCTCATAATCTGCCCTAAAATTTGCTTCAAGTGACTCCTTGAACTGCATTTTTCAAGCAAGACAAGACTTGGGTGATTGAGTTGAAGGGACACAATTGGATCCCAGGCTGTCCTTCTACTATGGGAACCCAAACTAAAGAATCTGACGCCCAAACCATAACGATACATAGATGAACATATAGCCAAAGCTCAAAGGTAGAAAAAAAATTTAGTGTTCCTTTGTTACTTTCAACATAGTAAGTACAAGAGTATATTTTACCAAACATTAACTCTAAAAGAAATGTATTTGGAACTCAGTAGTGTTGTAGCAAAACTTGATGACACAATTTCTAAAGTATATATAGATGAAGATATCAACCCCAATAATTTGCACTACTTTTGGCGTAAGCCGAATGAAACATAGTATATATGTTTATAAGTTGCTCCGATTGGAAGTGATAATACTTGTATAGCCCGATTCAAACGTTGGCTAGGAACGCATCCAGTAGCAAGAGTAGTAGTTATGAACATTGTCGACCATCCCCAAGGGACTGGTGAAGGGAGGGCCCCGACACCACGTTTAGTTAAGTACAGAATAAGCTCCCTTTAGCTTTTGTAAAAAGGTAGGTGGGAAAAAAATGCATCTCCAAGAAGCAGGATCATTGAGGTGGCATACAAAATAAATCATCGTACCACTGCAAACAAACCAAAGCATTATTGAGAAACAAGTTCTGGACAGCAGGGAATGAATATCAAGATGTGTTATCGACAAACTCATCCGACTGAATACCATCCAACTGAATAAATATCAAGATGAGTTAGGGACAAAACTAAAACCTGTCAAAAAAAGAGCAGATTACACAAGACCCACCAATCATTATTCCTATCATCCTATATAAAATAACGTCATGGAAGCCACTGATAATGCAAAACAATCAGAAGCTCAAATTAATATGGTCTAAACCCAAGTTTCATTAAGCTAATCAGTTAAAAAAACATCACATAAAAAGAAACGAGTGGCCGGTCATGCTGTAGCTTCATATAACACATTCACCTAGCGATACACACATAAAAAGAAATGAGTGGGGTTTAGGTCGTCGCAGTTTAAACCACTTTTCTGACAAAGATGACAAAAAAATGACAAATTGAGGGCGAAAAATCACATCCAAAATTCTGTTTCATTCCCTCGAAATTCTTTCCCCTGCATAAATGGGGGGAAAAATTGAGGTGGGTCCATGTCTTACTGAAGGTGGGAACCCTAGGTCTGAAAATGGTTCTGTTTGTCCTGCATTATCAATAGCAGTGCAGTACCCAATTCTAAACTCCAGCTCTCCAGAGGCGAACGGCGATCTGAAGACGAGCGAGAATGAACGTCTGATAATGGAAAGGCAAAAGCACCCGAGCTGGCCCAGCGCTCTGGCCGATTGGTAAGTTCCTGGATTCTAGGCTAAAACAAATGTCTACCAATGGTCTGTGTGTGTGGGCGTGTGAAAAGGCCCAGCCCACATATACTTGGAAGTAAAATGAAGAAAAAATTGTGATTAAGTCCTAACTAAAAGAAAAAACAATCAAAGGGTCTAATAGAATTATGTAATCGCATTTAAATCCCAATTGATAACTCAATGGCCTTCTATGGGCTATTATTGACAACTCTATGAGTGTTCATTAACAATTTAATGTAATTACGGGATTTCATAAGACTATTTAATCTTTTTTCTCTTTAATTGGGACCTAAACACAATTTTTTCAAAAATAAACTATAGGAGCTCTATCTCAAATAGTGAGAATGCAAAATTAAATAAAAAAAATCAAAAGGCATCTCGGTCGAGATGGATCAGCCTGTGCTTATTATTTTAGCCTTGGTCTGGCAAAAAGTATTATTTTAGCCTTGGTTATAAAAGACAATAATATGTAACTTCTCAAATAAAATTTTATTGAAGGTTATTGTTTTTTATATTATTTTATGGTATGTTATTTAGGGTTCATAATTGCCCTCCCTAACATGTGTCTTCTCTAAAACTCAAACTCTAGATCAAGAAGTATTTATTGAGACATTACGCTGTGAGATTAACTCTACAATGACCGATGTTAATTGTTTTTGTCTACACACTTTTTGTAAGTGTGACTGGACCTTAGAGGGAAGAGAAAATGATAAAAAGGAAAAAGAACAGAACCAAAAAATATCCTTTAGGAGGGCATAATAGTCAATCAATTATTTTATTTTCCACTAAAATGATTGTGATTTTGTGCAGTCCCATGTAAGAATAAAATATAAAATATTAACTCAAAAAAGAAGTTTGATTAAAGTTTTCCGCTCTAATGATCGGATAATAACAAACGGCACTACTACACAACCACCCATAATCAGCTCCCACTTGCATTAAAATTTTCTCCAGATACATTAAAGGCGTTCCCATCCTATCCTATATGAAGGGTCCCACTTTCCACTAAACCAAAAAAGGGAAACACTAAAAAAGGTCATTTGCTACCAAGTACCAATCCCACCACCGCACTGATATTTTCATATTTCAGATAACAAGGCAATAGCAATCGGGGTCTGTACTGTATTATTCTATAAATTCTGTGATCTTGGACATGACTAACTAGTACATGATTGGCCTCCGTTTTTGCTTATTTGGAATGGCTATGGTATTTACTCCTTGTGTTGACAAAACTTGGAAACAATAACAAGTTGTTTGAGGGCGGCAATTACAAACTAGGGGCGTTGAAATACGAGCCAACCGTGTGTGTGTGTCGGAATCTAGGAATGGGTGTTTGCGTTTGGTTGGGGCATGGTGTCTGAGTGGGACGTGCGAAAAATGGCAGAAGCGAGAGAAATGGGCATGATGCAGAGTGCCTTGGACTGAAGGAATTGCATGGCAGCTCCCACATCTTCTTCCATCAGTTTTGCAACCTCTTGTTCTGTGCCGTCATTCGACCACTTCTCCCAGGCTGCCTCATTCCCTCCGCCGTCCCTCTGCACCAATCACCGAACAATCCATATTCAATAATGCCACATGTAACCTCATGTGCATACAGGAATCTAAATAGTACAATCGGCTTCCGAGTTTGTTTCCAGGCAGGCATATATGCACAAATGCACATATCACTTTCCATGCGCTCATACAGGTGGTCCCCACGCATGCGGGGCCCAAATTCTGATGGTTCTTGACCAAAATTAACAGATAGAATGACGAGGTCGGAAAAATAAAAAAGTAGTAACGTTAGACAAATTTACCGCCTCCATTGCAGACAAAGGAACATCTGCTACAAGCTGAGCTACGGCACTAGCTCCACCCAGTCTACTCATGCTCAGCACCTGTACGTGTGGATATATCAAGTTACAAAAGTTTTAAAAAAAGGGACTCTTTAGTATTTACCACTCCCACGCTACAGTTTTTCGATTAAGACCTTGCTGCGTCAATTCAGGAATAACATTTTAACTACTTCAGATAAAGTGAATCCAAAGGTCATAGATTTCCAGGCCTAGGGCCCCGCCATGTATCGGAAAAAAGAAGTCTTTGCTGCTAGGCCTCAATAATTGATGCTAGTTCTTACAACAACGATGGATCATATCATCACTATTTTAACATTTGCAGTATGGCGACCTAAGAAGACATCCAAGAACGCTCGAGGTAAAGAAAGATTTCCTCGGTCACAAAAATATTAAGAACTTCTATAGTTACCTTAACCTGGAGTCTGAGAAATTTCACGTAATCCACAATTTCATCAAGCATTGCCGCTCTGTCCGTCTACAGCAACAGTTTTCATAATGAATAAGCATAGATGGATCACAAATTAAAACCCACCAGTATATTAAATTTTGAAGTAGAAAAATATCGCGTGCTCGAAATCCAAGCAAATTCATAGACAAAAAGAACAAACAAACAAATAATTATGGCTAAATAATATCATAACGCTAATGCTTCGTATACGTATATAATATGTAAATAATTGGGCCGGCAAACGGCAATGCTTTCAGTAATGTGAAAGGTTCAGATGAAACGTAGCAGATTGAATAGATAATAAAAACATGGGCAAAGGAGTTCTTCGAAAAAAAATATTAATAATAGTATAGATATGTATTGATAGCAAAATCACTAACCTTGTTGGCGCTGGGAACTAATTCCTGCAAAGCCTTCATTCTATCGGCAATTCTTTCACGGCGCAGCTACACCGAGAACAGAAGCAGAACATGAATCCTTTGTGGTTTCTAGCACAGACATGTTTAGAACTTTGAAGGGAAAAAAGAATTTAGATGTACACATGGATGGAAAAGAAAGGGATATTGAACTAGAAGAATATCAATGAATTATGATACAGCGCCATCCCATCCAATGTCAATAGGGTTAGAAAACCAGCTGAAAGGACTTTTCCGGCTCACAAATAGTGACTTTCAAGTGACGCTGAAAAGGTATTGTAAACAAGCCAGGCACATACAATTTTATCATCACCAACTTTAGCTAATGTACCTTTGAATCAATATTTTTCACACTCATAATCTTCTCATCTCAGTTCTTAGGACAAGAAAGAGGTAACCATAGACGTAAACACTTAAAAAATCCATTCTCGATTCAGAACAAAGCAAGGATTTAAGAGTAGTCATATTGACACACACACAGTCATATTCAGCAAGAGGGAACTATACTTTTAATGAGGAGCCTATTCAACAGAGAAAGCAACAAGTTCTAAAACTTAGAGGGCTAACAATTATATAAGTGCCTTACCCGTTCAGCAATACTATGGGGATCAGTGGCTTGCCCTCTTCTTGCTCGCACTCTAGGGCGGATGGCAGGTGGTTGAGGGCTAGTAGCAACAGGCCCTGGATTTTGTGGTTGGCCATGAAATGGCTGCATTGAGATCATGAACTAACATCATAAATTGAAAAATAATAAAACTATTAAAACAAGCAGCATTCCCAATAACAGTAATCAATAGTCAAGGGGGCTGATTACTGTGCTGATATTACCTTGCATGCATACCAGAAAGTAGCAACATGGAAAACATTCAAGAGAAAAAACCGATACATTTGAAGATGTGGCCAAAAGGCTTCTGGATAAACATTATTTATGTTAATAACCATCCATTGGTCCGAGAAAAAAATTGCAAATCTGTTGTTCCAACCCCCTGCCAATGTATAATTTATTCTAAACTCGCTATCTTGGAGTTTTCATTCTGAATCTGGTTTACACAGGGAGAAACTAAAACTCTCAAGCAAACCAAATCCACGGAAGTTTAATCAGATTTTGTAAATATTCCCTTTTAACACTATCATCTTAACATTTTTACATTAGATCTGCAACTGCTGGCATCTCGCTTTGTGGAGGGAAAAAATAAGGAGTTCCTTTCCTTCTTCCGAGCGTCTAAAGAAGTCATATCTAAGACCAGAATAGAAAACTGCCAACGTAAAATGTTTTCATATCTCGATTTTATGAGAGATACAGTTCTGTCAACCCATACAACCAAGGTAGGTGGATGTATACATAGCTCTCCTTTTTTTTTTTTTTGAAAAAAAGCATAATTTCTCATTAATAAAATCCAATAGAGTTGCTGTTCAGGGGAAAAGGAAAATGGAAAATTGAACACAGGCACAGCATTCTCAAAAATAAAAAAGTAAAAGTAAAAGAAAGTAGACAATGGACGCATGGAAAGGGCGACAGCAGGACGACAAATTCTGTATATGAGTAATTGGTAAGGTTAAGCGCACTATCATTCACCGCACAAGTCTACGCTCCAAGAAAAACGCGTAAGGAACACAGACAAATAAACTACCTGTGTTCTGCGTAGAGTATAGATGTAGACTATAGACAATATAATATGAACTTTTAATACTAGGACTAAGAATTTGAACTCGAAGGAAAAAATCATGTAATGAAAGAAAGCCGCTGATTCTGGGAATATAGATGTTGAATGTCCAACACACCTCTAGAGAGGGCAGATTTGTCAAATCCTTAAAATATTTAGGAGTAGGGTTAAGCCAATAATTAAGTATCCTTTTAAAAAATCATAATTAAAAGATATGGCCAGAAATGAAGCGCATAATAATAACTATCATTGAGGAATCTATGCAAAGTGACCCAACTTTAAGGTTTACTATATTTCATAGCGTCACACATCATATGGCTTTTGAACCCAAGCCAAATTATTGGGTAATGAGCGTCGCTCCTATTTCGAGCCAGATTACAATCTTGCCCCGCCCCCGCCATGTAAGAAATTATGAATAAGAGGGAGTTGAGGGCAAAACGGTCACTTAATCAATTAAGAGATTACCTGATGATGGGGTAGAAGAGAGGGAGCAGGTGACGGTAATGGCACCGTAGTCGGCCGAAGATGCAACGGTCCAAACGGCGAAAACAAACCCGTTGTCCTGCGACTGGATTCCCTATCCTGCAATACAAAGCACAGCGCATAAATAAGATAAGGAAAAGGGAAGAGAAACCGAAGATAAGTCCAAGATAGAAATTACTTACAGAGATAGCAGAAGTGGAGGAGGAGGAAGTGGTGGTGGTATTGCTGGAATGATTAAGCTGGAGATGGTGATTAGCAACATTGTTGCCGTCCACAACATCATCGCCGTAACGTACTCTGCCACCATCTTGTCCAAGAAACCCTTGCTCCAAATTCAAGCCCAAAGGCATGCCCATCCCTATGCCCAGGGATTCTCTCATGCCGGCGCCGCCGGAGCCTAACTGCAGCACCATTGGAGGCATGGCGGAGGCGTCACCGTTGGCATAAGCGGTAGCGGGTACAGCCAAGATCTGCTCCAAAAAATCGTCACCCAATCCCTCAGAGGAATTGCAGGCCATTTGTTCTTGTGTTTGTGAGAGCAAAGCAGTTGAAACGAGTGGGGAAGGGGATTATGGCGACATTGTATTATATATTGGAAAAAGGAAGGCGCGAAAAAACAGAAAAGGAATAGAAGGAGGGGGCGTGTGAAGACGGAAATGAGATTCCCGAGGAGAGAATGGAAAGGATATGGTGGTGGTGTTTGGCCTTGGGGGCAGCAGAAGGGATGGCTGATTCCAGCGTTATGGGTATAGACAGGCACAGGTGCAGAGGACTTTATAGAGAGACCAATGAGACTGTGAGAGAGACGCTGACTAAAAGCTCTGCAGCCTGCCTGTACACACAAAAAAGTTGCCCTCCTTTCATTCTTCCTCCTCCTATCCTTCTCTTTCTTGCGTGCACGCGCCTCCAGCCAGCAACGATCTCTTGTCTTTTCTTTTTTCTTTTTTAAATAATAATGGAAAAGAAATAAAGCTTCCCACGTTTGGTGTGTGAAGATTGAAGACTGAAGATCTCAATTTCAATGGCCAAAACCCAAAAGCATACTATGTGCCAATGTTTTTCTTCTGCACACTACTTTTTTCAGTTTACCTTAATAAAAACATTTAATTTTTTTTTAAGGGATGGATATGTTTTTCAAAACTAATCAAACCCTCGCTTAAAGATTAAATAAAACAGCATTTTTCATCAAACTCACAAATTCTCAATATATCCATCTCTCATAGAAACTATTTTTGTGCCATCACTTCTCGATAGGTTGTGATTTGGATTTTAACATAAAAATTTAAGATGAGTGGTTGTTTTATACTTTTGTGGTGCTCTCTCTCTTTCCCCCCCCCCCCCCCCCAATGATTTTGCAGTGTTTGGTCACTTGGCAAGTCAATTCTATTGAAAACAATGCCCAGCGCACATAAAAATTATAATTTGTGAACGTCTTTATAAAGTTTCCATCTGAAAAAATGAAAACAAAAAGGAGTGTGTGAATTGTGTAGCCTATATTTGTGGAAGAAAAAAGAAAGCAATTTCTGGACGCTCTTTTTTAGTGTTTGGTACTTTGGTCACTTTGTGTGAGTTGGTTATAGTAAAGGCTGGTTTCGCATTCAACTTCTGATATTATCGGTTTAGCTCTGAATAAGCGAAGAAAAAGCCCATAGCATATTATCATATCATTTTTAAATCCTGACAAGGGCGTCTCTATTTCTTTTCCCCACTCTTATTCCCGTGTGATTATTAGCTGAAAATTTTAACAGTTCGAATTTAATATTTTATAATAATTATTATTATCATATATAAATCAATTTAAACTTGATCAGAACTATTATTATAACATTTTCATTTCAAATGCGTGTAAAAGTCCCAATTGGAACAAACAAGTTCACAAAATAGGGAAACAATCCATGGGTTTGTCCAAGCAGAGAGCAGGCAACTCAATGGACGAGAACACCATATCCCTTTGCTGGGTTTGCCCAACTCAAACGTGGATCACACAAGACTGAGCAACTTGACAATATATTGCGTAGGCAGGTATGTAGGGGGTAGGTAGATAATAATGCAAGATCGATTTAGCTAATTAAACAAGTTTTGTATTAGTTTAGGTTTGGGGACAAGTACTTCATGCCTTTCATCGCCATTTTCACGGCGGAGTATGCCCACTGCCAAACAAGTTCGGCATAAGCCATTAACCTCCAATCCATCCTCCATTCATGAAACCAAAACCATTTACTTGCATTTCATTTCACTTATATAAAAATGCCAACTTGCTTATATTTTACGAGAAATGTTCCATACATTGATTTTAGAGAAAATTATGTTGAGATCTCGAGTAAAAGAATTTATGTCAAAGAGGTCCCAAAATAAAAATAAATTATTGTCAGATCCCATAGAATTGTCAATGACACCTCATGGGGTTGTTAACGGTAATTTATTTATATCTCAAGACCTCTTTGATGTATATTCTTTTATTCGAGACCTCTTCGCAATTTTTCCATAATTTTACTGTCACTTGACACTTAATACACACATTGTAGAAACATAAATCACTCGTCCAGCAAAGGCCCAACCCACTTTGGACGACCATACAGGAAATTCCAATCTCTCCTTTTATTTATACAAGATCTGAACTCTTGGCATCGGTTGGAACTTGGAAGAGAGAGAAGAAAAATGAATTCCTTCAGCACAGTCAACCAACACATTCCAATTTTGTTCGCTAGCAAAAGAAAGCTGAGCTTTATCACCAAAAGAAAGAAAGAAAGAAATCTGTGTTTTTGGTTGTGGCTGTTGTCAAACACGATCTGTTATCCTATGTTTATTGCTTTCCAATATGTGGCTCTAGTGATCTGTTCTAACAGTCCGATTTCCACTCGTATTTGCCACAAAATTGAAGGGGTAACCAGTAAGCGACTTTCAATGATTAATTAAATATGGAGGAAAGGTGTAAATACCATCAACTTTTCTCCCACCCCACTAACAATCCCCTACTTTCTCACCTGGAAAGTTGTCCAAAGCAATCGGCCTACAGAGCTCACGAGGTGTTATATATGTGACAATGAACAGAACAGGCAATTAAGAGTAACATAATTTTAGCGAAAAAGAAAATTTCGGTGATAGGGCAAATAATTTCTTTTAATGGATTGTGCCATGGTGAAATTTTGCTAAACTACCTACTTGGCATATCTTTTACAAATTTCACACACTCTCCTTTGAACTAGAAACTTTGGGGTCTTGCTTTTCCTGTTCGCTGACAGCAGCAGGCATCTCAGGAGGGGTCTCTTCTATGGAATCAGGTTCCTTTTTAATCTCAGATTCGAACTCTTTAGCTGCCTGCAATATTTACATTTCAATTGAAACTTTAATCAAAATAGACTCAATATACAAAGGCATTAACCCTACTAGACCAAATAACATTACAAATAATCAAACCAGGATACTGAAAATTGCTGTGTTATTTAATACTTGCCGGATGCAACAGCATGTTTAAGTGAAGGTTGAATGAGTGGTAATAATCAAGGTTGCAACTCCAACAAAAAGCTCAAGCTTTTTTTAAGTTAAATTTGGAGTGCCAGCGCCCAGCCATGAATGGGCCAAGACCATTTAAGACCCCAACAATTTTCCTCGGTGGCAGCATGCATTCCACAATCCAAACTTTTTCTTAGCAAATAATTATATCAAGCCTCGAAACAATAAACAAAAACTCCTGCCTTCCCTCTGTAACTCAGGCTGTTTTAGATTTTCATCATTAAAAAATTATTTTCTATGCTTTGATTCTTCATCCATAAAAGATACACAAAACCAGGCAACATATATACTCCACAAACTCAGTTGTGACGAGAGTTTAGAAAAGTATGTGAAACAGCCCCTGATATTTAAAGCATTCGCTATGCCCCCTTTATTATAAGAGAAATGGAGCTTGTCTAAGAAAGACTGGCGAAGGATGGGCATGCCTAGAAAGTTAGTCTACATTTTGAACCAGCCATTAATCACCTAGGATGAAGATGCCGCTTAAACTAATCATATACCAAACTAACAAGTCCCTCACAAATAACTTGATTAATTGCTCAACAAAGATTCATGTCAGAACCACTCTCCTTAAGTCATCAACATATCAACATCAAGATACAATATAAGCCGCACTATCAAGTCATGAAAAAAAAACACAGATCGAGATCTTCTTTCACATTTTAGTTAAGCATAAACTTCAGCCAGCGCTCATGCAAGTAGTGCAAGCGTGCATGTAATTATAAATATGCACACAATCCATCACTGCCTGACTATCGGGGATATTTCCAACATCACTGCCTCATATCATTCGTGAATCAGCAATGGCATGTGGATTGCCCGAATCTAGTGAAACTAAAACAAGACCTTCCACACTCATGAAAGGTGGTTTGGCTAGCTCAGTCCCAACTGCCTACTCTGACAAGGACAAAATTGAAATCGATATACATTATCAAATCTTTTCCAAAAGATTCCACAAATCCCACCTTGGATTGATGCTATACGTAATAAGCCTACATAGAGGAGGACAGAATCGAATTCATTTTTTACCTCTTTGAACTCTAGTTTAAGTGCCAAAAAACATGGGTTAAAAATATCCTTAATAGTATCATAATTAGCAAGTCCAGCGAAAGGGAAATAGATTAATTCAATCCAAAAGAGGAAAATACAAAAGGAATAAGTAGATAATTTTGAAGTATAGATGAGTGTAGGAACCTGTTGGAAGCTCCTAACAGTTTTGCCAATACTCCGACCCACTTCTGGCAACTTCTTGGGTCCGAAAACCAGAGCAGCCACTCCAGCGATGACGACGAGCTCGGGCACACCCAATCCGAACAAGGCGTTGCAAGTGAGACCCCTGTTGGATTGATTGGTTCTGCTTTTGATTCGTTCCCGTACCGAAGGGTAACCAATAGTAGTTCTAGCTTTCCTTAAGAATGTGGAGGTAGAGCTAGTCAGCAAGGAGGAGGAGGGAGGAAGATGTACGAGGGTTCTCGGAATTGAAGGAGAAAGGGATAGGGTAAGAGAAGATGAAATCTCCATCCTTTTAGATCTTTCAGAAATGCCTTCGTTGGGTGTGCTCTGGTGTAGTTTCCGGTGGAAATTGGGACTTCTTGATTATGCGCGACGGCTGTGGATGAGTAGATAACGGGGCCACGGTTCTATCCTATGCCTGACATTTTCGGATTTCTTTTTTAGAAAAATCCATTGAACATCGTTGAAAGTGGAAAAGGACAATGAGGTGATTTCAATATTCATAATGATTTATAGGTTTGAGCACCTCAATTGTCTTTTTTTTTTTTCCAAATTAAAAGGAAAAGATTAAGGTTATGAAACGTATTTTACTCTTGGGTTTGTTTGTAGTTTATTTTATGTGATTTATTTTTTATTGGTTTATTATAAGTAGCTTAGAAAAATAATTGATTTATCAGAAGTTGTTGTATTTAAATGTGACTTTTTAGAAGTGACATTTTTTTATGAAACATGTTTGGATAATAAGTAGAAAAGTGACTTATGATAAATTTTTAAAAGAATTTATTTTAGAAAAATAAGTAAGAGATGTGTAACATCCCGAATTTTTATTCACCAAATTCTCTAAGTTTTGGTTAATTTTTAGAATGAGACTAACGGCAATCTTATTGTACATTAGTTTATCATAGGCAAATGATATTAAAAAATTATAAAACTTTCCAATCTAAAACTAGACATGTCAAGCTTTAATTTGATATATCATTTGTATGATTTGGATGTATATGTTAAGAGATATGAATTTTTGAAGTTTGCCCAGTGCAATTCGTCTATTTCTGGAGCAATGTTAAAAAATGAAATTACTGAGAATTTTATGATTCCAATTGAACCAAAAAAGTATTTTTCCCTAAAATAGATTTAATAAGGGACACTTGAGCTTTGAAATCATTTTAATTGGATATTTGTACAATTATATATAAATTTTCAAAGTTTGATGAAAGTTCTGTCAAGAAATCTGAATTTCAGAAGTATAATAGTATGGTTGTAATTTGTGGCCCAACCAATGATAAAGATGGAAATAATGTATAATAAAAATTTGAGAGTACCTATGAATTATTTGGAGACTAACGACAGTCAATTTGCAATTTTTTAAGGTAGTCGATATATTGAGTTTATAGAAAATTTAACCATATAATCATTTTATCCATTCTTTTTCCTCCTTAAAGCCACGAAAGCTCCAAATTTAAGCTTCATGTTTTGATATTTTTTTTATGCTCCAAAAGCTATAAAGTAGGTTTTTTAAAAAATTTTTGCCATATAAGCATTTATATTATGCTAAATTACTTGATGTGAAGTCAAATAAGGGCTTGTTTGTTTTGAGTTATTTTAGCTAAATAAGATCTTATGTACAAAGTATAAAAAAGGCCCATCTCATATACTTACTTCGTACTCCACAAATAAGATCTTATTACCCTCAAACACACCTAATCTTCTGTTGGACATTTTAATTCTACATTTTCTTATCTCGTACAGGATTGGATCACCTGTGAAATCTCAGTCACAAACTCACAATCCTAGTCATTTTTTCTAAGAAAAAATGTTTAAATTCATAAATTAAGGTTTTTATTTTTTTTATCCTTACCCCCAATAAATCAAGTCAACCTTTTATAATATACTCCCTCCGGTCCTAAATAAAAGATTATTTTTGTAACATAAAAATAGATCTTATATTTAGGACCGGAGGAAGTATGTATCATTTTTAATATATCAGGTGAGATTGCACCATTTTTAATATATTAGGGTTAAAATTGCACAACTAAATATTTTAAAATGTTAATTATACTATTAAAATTAATTTAAAGTGGTGAGTGCACCTTAACCTTTGATATTTTAAAACCTTTTATTGGATTTGGGATTAGGAATGGAAATTTAGTAGGCTGTAATAGTTATAGGAATGGAAGAACGTTCGCAGTAATTTATTTTAGGATAATTGCATTAAGATATTGAGGATAAGAAAATACATGAAAAATGTTTCGTAAAATTGATGAATTGTACAAAGAGCTTTTATAATTTTTGTGTTATTAATTTTAATTGTGAATTGACTATTATGCCTTTAAGTCTTATAATTATCAATAGATGCCCTTAAAGATAAAGTGGTCAATTCATAATTAGAATTAATGACACAAAAATCTTTAAAGCTATTAGTGCAATTTGTCAATTTCAATAGACTTTTTCATATATTTTCTCTTTCCATTGGCCTATGCAATTCTCCCTTTTATTCTTAATTAGAAACAAAAATTTAGTAAAAGACGGCTTGTTCCACTTCTAGTCGGGATCTCCATTTCTCATATCCTCGGTATATCGCTTTAGGGCTTGTTTGGGTATAAACAATTTATAATGATAAGTAACTTATAATAATTGACTTTAGAAGAAAAATTATTTATCAGAAGTAACTTACATTTAAATTGGATAGGAAAAGTGATTTATTAGGTAAGAAAAATGACATTGTGAAAAGAATAAATAAACTTTTTAAATAAGTCGCTTACAATAACTTATATAAGTAAATATACTTTTTAAATAAGTTATTTTTTTCCCTAAAAGTCCTTCAGCTTGTTTTTCTTATCCAAACACCCTCTTGTTACATAAGTTACTTAAAATTCTGATGAAAAGTAATTTAATTACTTTTCTCTTCTAACCAAACATGCCCTTAGCCGCTGTCTCAGGGAGAGCCGTTGACGTTCCAGTCCTTGGGTAAAGTCAGGTTTTTGGGATGTCCAGTTAAAAAAGCCTAAGTGATGACCGGTCTGATTGGAAAACCATACCTAAATTTTAAATTTAAGTTTGTGTAATCTAAAATAATTTTTTTTTCACATATTCATCTTTGTAAAAGTTATTTTTAAAACTAAATTCAATCTTACTCCGCAGTGGCGACGAGATGTATAGCTGGACGAGAGTGATCCGAATGCAAACCACTCCTGAAAATGCCAAGACGAGAGCTTTAAATAGAAAACCACAAGAAGATCCAATTATTGCAATCCCCGTTTATGGGATGCAGTTCGTCAACGATCACATGCCCTCCCTTCGAAGGCTAAAATGTATCTCTGTGCTATATTCTTTGCCCAAACCAAGCAGCCACATTCAACAAATACATGCCCAGCTGATCATCAATGGTCTTAAATCTCCCCCTCTCTTGGCCAAGTTAATTGAGCTTTATTGTGGCTCATCGAACCAACGCATCGTCAATTACGCACATTTGGTGTTCCAGCACGCGGATAAGCGCGACATTTTTCTCTTCAATACCTTGGTAAGATGTTGTCAACCCAAGGACTCCATCCTTGTTTTCCGAAGTGAATTTGCAAGGGCAGACATGGTTTTCGATGATTACACTTACATTTTTATTCTCGGAGCTTGCGCTCGCTTTCCTTCAGCTTCAACGTTAATGCTAGGTACACAGCTTCATGCTCGCATCGTTAAACATGGAGTGATTTCAAATATTATGGTTCCAACTACGGGGATACATTTCTACGCCATCAACAAAGACGTTGCATCTGCAAGAAGGGTGTTCGATGAAATGTCAGAAAGAAGCAGTGTCACTTGGAATGCAATGATAACCGGTTATTCTTCCCAAAAGGAAGGAAACAAACAACATGCTCGCCTTGCATTGCTTTTGTTTCAGAACATGTCGGCGGATGAGAGTGGGGTTAAGCCAACGGATACTACCATGCTGTGTGTCATTTCGGCAGCTTCTCAATTAGGTATGCTAGAAACAGGAGCTACCCTACACGGGTTTGCAGAGAAGACGGTGCGTGGCCCCGAAGACGATGTGTATATTGGCACTGGGCTTGTTGATATGTACTCCAAATGTGGATGTCTCGAAAGCGCTTTGTCAGTCTTCAGGCGGATGAGTCGGAAGAATGTCTTGACTTGGACTGCGATGATTACTGGCCTAGCTATCCACGGGAAAGGAGAACAAGCCTTGGCGTTTTTATATGAAATGGGAGCTAATGGAATGAAGCCAAATGCTGCTACCTTTACGAGCTTATTTTCTGCTTGTTGTCATGCCGGCCTCGTTCAAGAAGGCCTTGGTTTGTTCTGTACTATGAAGGAAAAACTTGGGGTGACGCCAAGTATGCAACATTATGGTTGCATTGTCGACCTTCTTGGTCGAGCCGGACGATTAAAAGAAGCTTATGATTTTATAATCGAAATGGCAGTTCATCCAGATGCTGTGCTGTGGAGGAGTTTGCTTGGTGCGTGCAATATTCATGGGGACGCAGCAATGGGCGAGAAGGTGGGGAAGCATCTCCTGCAACTTAAAGAGAAGCGTTGTGATGACTTGACTCATAGGAGCGAGGACTATGTAGCTCTTTCCAATGTGTATGCTTCTGCCGAGAGGTGGAACGAAGTTGAAACAGTTAGACAAGAGATGAGAGTCAAGGGGATTTTGAATCAAGCTGGTTGTAGTTCGGTCCTAACAGTCAACTTCGACGCATTTTAGAATATTATGATTATGAATACTCGTAAAGTCGTCATGAACATAGCATTTTTATAAAATCTGGAGGTAAGAATCATTTCACTGTTTATTTTGCTTAAATATGTGAGGCTAAGAGACAGCCACCGAGATAACTAATGGATTTGTTCCGTAGGCCGCTTTAGAGTTTGATGGGGAGCAAGTTAAGATGAACAGGCCATAATTTACGGAGTTTACCGAGCATATCAAATTGATTTACAACTATAGTCAAGATGAATTGGCCATCATTTACATCAGAAACAAATGTTTAAGAATTTATACAGCCATCCTTGTTTTTATCGCTGCTCTACTGATCTCCTTTGCCCGGCGGACCACAAGAATCTGCACCACCGCGGATCCGCTTCTGAAGATGTTCCAAGCTAGCCACCCGCTGTAGGGAAGATGTTTGCCCCATCTTGTTTCCAGTTACCATTGCCACGGGGATCTGCTGCACATTCTCCATGGAAGAAATTTCTCCAAGTGCACAGTTGACTCTTGAATCAGGCTTGGACAAAGAATTATTAGAAGTGGGTTGGTAGAAATTATGACTTGGGTCATCTTGCACAGGTACAGCTGCATCTGATGTGTCGGAAGGGCTCCCATCAAATGATGGCAGGCCCATCGATGATATCTCAGACATGGCATTGAACATTGAGTTTGACCCAGTAATTCTTTTCATAGTCTCTTCGGCCATCTTTACCTGAATATGACATCCAATATAAATCACCAATCAGCTATGTATTTGTTTTTCTGACCATCAGCTTACCTGGCAAATCAGAAACAGAAACATTTTAGCAAGGGCTGGTAATACCTTTGCTCTTAATGTTTCGATATCAGCTTTCAAGATTCTGTTGTCAACAGCAGCTTCATTGTACTTTTGGTTTGCATCAACAAGAAGATTTGACAATGATGAGTTCTCTCCTTGTAATTGTGCGACCTAAGGTGCAAAATTAGGTCAGAAAATAAAGACGACTCAATTGGAAAAGGAGCTTAAAGGAGAACATACGACCTGTGTTTCAAGGTCAGTTACATGAGCCTGCTTTCTTCTTCTCGAGCGTCTGGCCGACTCCCGATTGGAAAGCATCCTGTAATACCAATATCATAAGGCGCCAAATAATCGCATAGCATAATTCTTCCCTGATAAGGCGCCAAATAATCGCATAACATGTGAATTTTTTCAGTTCCAAATTGCTGGATACACTAGATACAATTTCTGTTTGGCAGGTCAGTCACATAGTTTATTCAGAAGGAAAGACTTGAGTCATTGTATTAAAAACCGGATTGACCCGGCCGGTTCATACAAAAAACTGGTGAATCGGTCTGGTTTGGTAGTGAACTGGTTCACTATTTTTTTAAAAAAAACAAAAGCAAAAGTATTTTTTTCATTTCCTTTAAAATTTCATATTAATAGCTTTAAAATCTTTTTTTTACTGGCTTAGGCCCAGGTTAGTTCTGATTTGACTTTAGTTGGACCCTTGACCCAGTGCTTCAGCCAGTTTAATAACTAGTCCGGTTTTTAATACTTTGCTATGAATATGTGGAGTTTTAAAAAATCTAATTTGTACACAAGACACTCACAGGATAAATATTCATAATAGAATTGGTTCCTGAGACTGAGAGTATATATATACCAGACATACGTTTGAACATTGCGAGAAACAAACTTAAAGTATGCAGCCAAGATTTATGTACCTCCTTACTCGTTTTGCATCTGCAGGGTTCATATCTCCAGTCATATCAGTCTCTTCTTCAGCATCCTCATCATCAGACTGATCCCTCGATGATCCACTGATTGTTACAGGCTTGGTTGCAACTGCCAGTTTCTTTTGAGCCGCAGGTAATGAAGGAATTCTAACTGGCCCATTCACATCTTTATCATGTATATTAGATGGACCATGTCCTACAAGGTCATACAATGGTAGATACGATTGATATAACTCGCCAAGTATAATATGCACCAAGCTTCTTAGTTCTTAACACATGATTTATAAATAATGCCGTCTATCTTGTTTAAGGTATGTTCCTCCTACAGAATACCTACATCAGCACTAACTTTCATAAACATATCTGCAGCATTAAAGATTCAAACCTTCAAGATTAGCAGGAGATCCATCTTCAGAAGTTTTATTAACCTTGGATACGCCATTAGGTGAAGTAGCTGGATCTTGGGACTTGGCTAAAGAACCCTATTGCCATCAGTAGAAAACAGCATCAGATGCAGCTAAATTCCAGAAGATTTATAGATAAATAAATAAACAGTGGGGGAACAATAACTTTTTAGACCATGTAAAACTTTTAAAATTACACATCTTAAGAATTATTAACAAAATCGTGGAAGCTGGATATACTTGAAGTTACGATCAATTTCAGTGAGTAGAATAAGTCCAGTAAGCCAAAAATAATTGATAGCATATTGGGAGCTGGCATGAGGTAGAGGGAAGAGCATAAAAGAATAACTGTTGCTAGAACCATGCAGAAAAACATAATTCGCTTAATGTAATACAGCATATAAAAAGAACATAAATAATGCAGAATACCAAGGAAAAAGTGAGATGTTATACTTGAGCAAATAAGATAAATTATGACTGCATAGTGCATACTTGAGCAAAGAAAATAAATTATAAGCTACAGCTTGTTTGGTCCCAAAATTGAAAATATAAAATCATTAAAGCTATATTCCTCTAATACTCAGCCTGGGGAGTAGCTTGACGAATGACTGACAGCGTTAAAAAGCCATAACCTAAATCCCTGTGCATAGGAAGTGAGATACGAGTCTATACGTTGATACAAAATCTTTAGGCTTGCGCCTTCACAAGTCCGAGGGACGGCTGACTTTAAAAGGAACCCTCCAAATAGAACCGAGACTTGGCTTTTTTCAGCAAAATTTAAATTGCCAGCCCAAAGTATTGTAGTCCCCATTTGCTTTTTAAGTTAGCTCACTTCAATAAAAACCGTAACCTTCTAATGATGATTTGTTCAAAACATATCAACCAATGGGGTCGAAGCTAAAGTTGTATAGTTAACTGTACAACTTGTTTACCGAGTTCCGGCCTACTCGTTTTGATGCGAATCTCATCGAGCTACAGAACTCAACAAGGGCCGGGGGCGTTATTGAAAGAGGGAAAAGACGCCATTCTAATCTCAAGTTTCTAGTACTATTTGCTAGGCATTCTTAAATCCAAAAGAAATGGATCATGTCGCCGACTACGCTAAAAACCGGCCTTATTAGGCCATTCTTGAAGTTGGGAAAGAAATAATATCACCAATCTTTTTCCCTCCGAATTTGGGATCTTCAGCAGCAACCGGAAAAGCGTCCAGTTTAAAGAATAAATGAGGCACAAAAGTCAATACTCAGTACAGAAACCACCAAACCTTTTGTTATAGGTAGGCGCATATATTTGTATTATTATGTTTGCCGAGTCTCTCTGCAATGTAAATTCTAAAAGAGGAGGGGTCACGACAAGAAGTACCCGAGTCAAGGCGACCGCAGCGCAAGCGAGATTGAGTTTGCTCTTGAGTATAGCCTGGTACTGGTCGGAATCAAGAGGGATGCTTGGAGAAGGTGCATTGGAGAAGACAGCAGCATTCTTAGGAATGGATGGCGCCTTGAGTTCCAGTTCCGGTTTGAGCCGTTCCTTAATCTCAAGGCTAGAGTCGTCGTTTTTGTCAGGATCGGAGGAAGGAGGAGGAGGGTGAGAGGCATGGGAAGCCGCAGAATCTTCTCGGAGAAATTGTTGGAAGGCCCACTCGGAAGGGCTGCGATTCATCCCGGAGAATGATTCATCCTTTACGGGTACCGGCAACGACCAAAACTGTTCAGAAATTTCCTCCACTGAAAACACTCTATCCATATTGTTTCCCGCTCCCCTTTCTCTGATTCTGTGCCAATGAGAGGTAATAAGAGAACAGAATGTGTATATAATTAATACAGATTAGTAATATTCGTTATAAATACGGTAAGTCAGAAGATTTTCTGGATCGACAAACAGTGAAAGCGTGTGGGATCATATGTGTACGATCTGATTCGATTGAGAAATGAGAAAGCGTCGTTTCATTTTCTCGTGTTAGCGTTATCGTATTAGGGAGAAATTGACGCAGTCGATTCAAACGCAAAAGGCAGAATAAAAAACATATTTGACTTGAAACTTTTACTTTTATTTTTTTAATTTATCGTGCAAAAAATAAGGGAATTGATTGGATTGGATTGGATTCGATTTTATTTTATTTTATATTTATACGCCGTGATTAAAGAAAATAATTTGAAATTGGTGGATGGGTCCAATTTTGTTTCCCTTTATTTCTTCATTCTTATCCAGTCTGCATTATCCAAAGTTTCCAAAATGAAGATTATCCAGAGTTTTCTTACCCCAAATTGTTCATTTGCATTCATTCATGTTTTAACATTAATGGCATGATACCACCAATTTTCCCCGACCGTCCGCCTTCACTCCTCCTCCTCCTCCTCCCATACGCCAAATCCTATTTCATTTGTTTGTTCTATCAAATTACTTTTTTTTTTTTATAGTTTGTTATGCGATTTACTTTATTGGCCAAGACAAAAAATACATAACAGATATGGCATGGTCAATATAAAATGTGCAAGAAGTCTCGTTATTTATAACACAACACAACACAACGTCCCAATTCATTTGCATTATCCATCCAGTTTTGATTTGATAAATAATGGCATATAAAAATATAGATTATGTAAAAGGTTATTAAGTGGAGCAAGAAAATTAGAAAAAGCAAGGGAACGTCTGAGGTCAGCATGGCGTGTTGGCGACTAGGAATGACTAACGAGGATGCAGGGCAGGGGGGGATGTGGCTGGTTGGAGCAGGAACCCTATATTCCTTATTCGGATAAGGCACAATAAAACAATGAATGATTGATGGGCTTCACGCACACAAAAATGTTTCACCCCTAAATATTATACTCCCTCTTACTTTTTTTATTTTTGAGAGATTAGTTATATTAATTAAGAAAAATTATAAATTCATAAATTAATGTGTTGTCTAATTATAATTATAATTATAATTATGGGAGTATTGACATGGGTAATATAAAAATAAAGTGATTAAATATGAAAGATAAAGTGGATAAGGGTTTTAAATTTAAGAGTAAATCATATTTTTAAATAAATCTTATAATTAAAACTGAAAGAAAGAAGTATATAGTAGCTGTTTATAATGGAATGATATCAAAATAAACACTTGGCGCATAAATTCAATTGGAACAAGTTGGGAGAATGGCTGGTGGATGATGGGCCCACATTGTCATTTTCCTGTCAAGGCTTGTTCGTTACGAATCCGACTTACCGTTTGTTTGGCCCAAAACGGATGTGCTGTTGGAGAGTAGGCCAACACAGGTGATTCCACAACTATAGTTGGAGGAATGATTCAGACATTCAGGCTTCTCACTTCTCACTTCTCACTTCTCACCCAATCATAATCACTTCTTTGGTTCCATTTCATGAACATGAATTATATGTACAATTGTAAATGGTTGATTTAGGTGTGAACTTTTTCTTGCCTTCGATTTACGTGTGAGTTGGGCTAATGTAATGCGAAGAGTATTTGTTAACGGCAACGCTACTAGAATATATGAAAGGGATCTGGAAAATGAGCTTATTTGCTCTCATCTCCTCCATCGACAAATTAAAACTCTTTGGACGCACTTCCACTAGCAAGTAGTAACACACACAATGTCATCTTCTCTCAAGCAACAAATTTGAGAGTTCTCCAATGATACCACTCAACCATCCTCTTTTGTCTTCCATGAAAAGGAGAGCCGGGTGTCATTTTGTTTTTTAAAATATGAATCTCAATAGGGGTAGAAGATGGTGAGGAAGAATTAAAGAAATGGGAGAGCTGGAATTTCCTTATTTAATAAGGCTAAGGAGTCACCCATAATAAAGACTTGATATGTGACTACTAAAAACTAGAGTTTTCTCTCTAACTTGGGATTTGTGTGTTCAAACTAATGGCTGATTTTGGTCATCGGAGGATACCTATGGACTGGCCAAATGTGGATGATCCAAATGATTGTAAAAAAAAAAAAAGACTGAAAATCCGATAGTAGCTATCATGGATGACCCTATGTCAGAAAAAGAATCTGATACTTCAGCAAATGATGTAGCAAAGGAATTGAATCAGAAGCAAGATGAAGCTAACCTAAAGAAATCCTCCCAACCGAAATTCTCCTCAAACAAAACTTCTCTCATGGGCTTTAATGGCGTACCTCACAGTGAAGTACCTATGAAGGATGATGACTTGTTTAGCACTGAAAAGGAATTATCATGGGAATTACCTGAGGACTCAGAAGAGATAAAACGCTTAATGGAAATTTATTCGGTGGTTCCATGCTCTCAGGAGGAGTTTAATGAATGGTGTGAACCTTGGAATTATGCTCTAATTTTGACTATTCTTGGCAAGCGCTTTAACCTCTATGTGCTGAAAGATTTTCTGAAAAACTTATGGGGCGTTACTACCTTTGAACTTATTGACATACCAAATAATTATTTCATTGTAAGGTTTAATGATCCTGAAAATTGGAAGCATCATCGCAAGAAGGTCCTGTGTGATGGGCCATGGGTGATCCAACAACATTGTATCTTAGTCCAGCGTTGGTCTTCTTATTTCAACCCATATCAAAATCCCTTTGGCCGTGTAGCAACTTGGGTTCTAATTCTAGATATTCTGATGCAAGGCTACAATAATCGCTTCATCTCCAGAATGGGTTATAGAATTGGAAAGACCCTCAAGGTAGACATGAACACTCAGTGATTTTCAAGCAAAGAACTCCAAAGTAGAAAGAGCCAAATATGTTAGGTTGTGTGTAGAACTCAATCTTCAAAAACAGCTAATCCCAAAAGTGATTGCTTATGGATCTATCTTCAACGTGGAATATGAAGGCCTAGGATTAATATGCTTTGCATGTGGTAGATTTGGCCACAGAAAGGAAAATTGTCCTTACCACTCCAATCCAAGTTTTTGTGCTGTCAATGTTGGTGAGTGAACTCTTCAGCAGCAGCAACCTCCGGCAAGCTCTTCACAGCCGTCAATGGTCACCAAGAACCATACCGATGACGAAAGCTTCGAACCATGGATGATCGTCCAACAACAAAAAAATTGCAGAATTTCCGGCGGCCAGATCAGAGTGGTAAGCAATGTCTACTTATCACCTCGGATAATCGTACAAGAAGGGAAGTGTTCAAGGGCCAACAATCCCAATTTGCTGTGATTGATGATTTAGAAGAGGAAGAGCAATTAATGAAAGCTGCTCGAGGTGAAAGGCAGTTGAAGCATGAGCTGGCTGTCAGGCATGAGAGGACGTTTGACACGCATGAGAAGGGGAGACCATCAAATGGAGATAAGGGTAGAGGCTTGAAAAATAATGCCCATGTCTAAAGGAAGGGTTGAGTTTAGGCCCATGCAAAAAGAGAAAATGGTAAACTCTATTAGGCTGAATCATAATTCTGAAATTGGCAAAGGAAGCAAGGCCATAATCATGGGCTAGACCCTTCATAATAATGAGCCTTTTAATACAAAATCCGATTCTTTAAAGAATGTCCACAATAATGATAAAGAATTGTGCTTGGACTAGAGAAATAAATCATATAAGAAGAGCTATAGTTAGCGTCAACATATTGTGGTGCATGGGAATGTTAATTTGGCCTTAAACAAAGCTTCGGGGTTCCCACCTGAAGACAAAATTGATGGTGTTAATGGTTCTTCTTCACCACGGTCAGAACTGGAGCATGTTTTAATATCTAATTGTGATCTCCAACAAGTAAATTCAAATTCAATTAAATTCCAGCCATCAAAGCCACCAGACTCGAATGATTTTGATTTTGATGACGCCGTTGAATTCATGGATGAATGCAATTCAGTTATTGGAGAGACTCCAGAAGATGAAATTGCTGAGTATGGTGCATGCGAGGTGAGTAAGTTCTCTCCTCTTGTCACTTATTTTGTTTAATTATGATTATAGCATGTTGGAATTGTAGAGGGGCCGGTGGCCGTGCCTTCTCTATTCTTGTTAAAGATATTGTCAATAGGTACAAAATTGATATCTTATATCTTTTGGAGCCCTGAATAAGTGGAAATAAAGCTGATATGGTCTGTAGAAAATTGGGTTTTAGTAGTTAGACTAGAGTAGAAGCAACTGGTTTTGCTGGTGGCATTTGGATCTTATGGAACAAACCTGATTTTGACATTCATTATGTGTCTTCTAATCCTAAAATTCTTCACTATAAAGTCCACCTCATCGGCAGGCAATCTCTTTAGCGTTATCTCCATACTTTATCCTCTTCTATTTCAGAATCTTAGTTGGTTTTAGGTGACTTCAATTCCTACCTATCGCCAGAGGATAAATTAAGGGGCGAAAGGCCTCTGCTTCAATCTATACATCAATTTAAAAATTGCATTGAAGATTCTGGCCTATTAGAATCAAGCTTCTAGGGTGATCGCTTTACTTGAGAGCGTACTGGGATCAAAGAGCGTCTTGAATAGGTGTTCACTAATATCAATTGGATATCCTCTTTTCCTAATACCCAAGTCTGGCATGAGCTCAAATTCAAGTCTGATAATAGAGTTATCATTGTCAATTTTGACACTATCCAAAGCAGGCCCACTCAAATAAAAATAAAATCTATCAAGCGGCTTGGAATCTTAAAGAAGACTTTCCTAGCATTGTCAAATCTTCATGGGAAAACTATAGCTAGAATGAAGGTCTTCAAAAATTCAAACATTCTGCCCTGCACTGGAATGAGTAGCATGTTGGGAATTTCTCTGCCAAGAAACATAATCTCATCCAGAGGCTTGAAGGTATCGATAGAAAGAGAAAAGGTTCTACCATGAATGGTCTTTTCTGCCTTGAAAAGAAACTTTAAAAGATTATCATAAAGTTATTTCTCAGGAAGAGCTATATTGGTTTCAAAAATCAAGATGCAATTGGTTGCAATGGGGAGATAAAAATACTAGATTTTTCCATGCTTCTACAACTATTAAAAAGAGAAAGCAACGGATCTAATTTCTTCAAAAAATTATACACTCAGGATGAGAATATCATAGACCTTAGTAGATGGTGTTCTCACTTTCCATGTGTAACACCTTAACTTTAGACCGTCTTTAGGTCACTTAACGTCCTTTATAGTATTACTACATGCGGAAATATGTAAAAATTAAAACTTTTCTTTTACTTTTGTTTTTCTTTTGTTTCCGATTGTACCTTTATTACCAAATGTTAATAATAGTCAACGTAGGTAACTTGCAACCTAACATAACATTTTCCAACTATCCTACTAAATATTCCTTTATGGATTTTCAAAGAAAACTATTTTTGTAATTCTTTCACTTTTAATGAAATAGTTACTTTCTGTTTTATTCCTTAACGTCTCTATCATACGTACTAGAATTCAAATACATTCGTATATCTCTATCACGACAAAGCATAACTTAAGGCACAACTTAAATCATATTATTAACATAACACAAATGTTTCACAATATCATGCTTCATTATTTATATAAATCCTTCAAATTATTTCAATACAAATAATTAAAATGTCCTTTGCGTGTCTTCACCCTTGGATGACTTTTCCACCTCGCCTTGAAGACTCGGGCCCTAGACATTGTTATATTTGGGGGGTGAGATTTTAATGAATCCTAATAGCAAGTTAACATAATTCATATATCATACATGCATGCAGCTATGTGACAAGCAAACTAATATGAGAGCTTACATGCTTTGTATGCCCTATGGCAACATGAACTTAATGCACTTGGGAGAAAAACAATAGCTATAGCATTTACATGTTAAAGCGTGAAAACATAACTAGTCATCATTTTCATGACAACAAACAAAACATATAAGTAAGCTCATAAAAATATATGCATCATCACA
>JBAGKO010000010.1:861567-874662 GCA_037177275.1 Acacia concinna
TACCTTACACAACTTCAGTCCCACCCTGATGGCCATTATCTCAGCTCCAGTAGAAGAAGTGAAGCCAAAACATTGCTGGAATCCTCCCATCCATGCATCTGAATCAGATCTGAACACACCTCCCCCAGCACCGCACATTTGGGTATTTCTAGATCCATCCACATCCACTCGAACTACACCACTAGGAGGAAAACACCAAGATGACTCCCCACGACAAGGTAGGTTAAACACCTGGTGATTATATCTTCCATCTACCACCCTTTCCAACACAGAAAAGAAAATTTGGTTCACCATAACTTTCGGACTGTCTGCCACACCAAAAATCTTTCTACATCTGTTTTAGCGAAAATTTTTTTCCATGGCCACCGCGAGAATCTTCTAGAATTTGGCTCCATCTTATCATTCCACAATAACCAATCCTGCCAATTACCATTAAAAAAACCATATACATATAAAGGGTTAATTAAAGAAAACCATACTCTCCTCGCCTGAACACAATCTCTCAGGGTGTGAAGTAAACTTTTCTCACTTGTGTGAAGTAAACCATATACCCGTAATATTTCTTAAAACCATATAATAGTATAGACTATATCCAAATAAGTAGGCATAAAATATTTTAACGTTGATAACTTATTTCTAAATAAACATTTGACAATGGGAAAGGTACAATTTCGGACTGACCATACGACCCAATGTCCGAGAGCCCGAAAGGACAGAGAGACATGTCAGGCAGGCGGCTGGAACTCAGGATTAAGGCAATGGGGGAGGACGATGGTACGGGTGGTGATTCCATTACAAAGGCATATATGTAAATCTGCTTTGGTTTTGCTGTCATTGTCAATAATAAAACTCACGGCAATAGGACGGAGGATAAGACGAAGGGTATTCAGTATTCACATGCATAACGTGTTTCTTTCTTGTTTTATACACTTTTTTTTTTGCCAACGTTTTATACACAAACATAAATGCATAACGTGTAAAGTTTTCGGTTACGGGGTCCTTCTCCGAATGAAAGTGGCTTTGGGGCAAATTTGGCTCTCCGTTACTGGCATGAGAATGGGACACGTTCACTTCTCTGAAGAGCAATCATAAAATCACAACAGATGTTACCGCTCCGAAGATTATTATATGTGATATATTAAAGTTTTTAGAATCGTCCAATAATTATTTGAAAAATTAAGCTTTTATTCACCAGATTCCTAGTTAAATCATAGTCCATGAACCTTCTTTATTTATTTATTTTTTTTAAAATTGATACAGCAACACGAGTGATTGGACCATGAATAACGTTCACCCTCTATCCTTTAGTCCACTCCACATAATGACCCTTTTCTACCGATCTGCACGGGACAGTTCTCAAGATAAGACATGAAGCCTTGGATCTACCAGTCTATTGATTTTTTTTTTTTAGGGCTAAAAAGGTCGGATTACAACAGCATGTTCTTATATCCTATTAAATGGTCATTACTCAATAACCGATTAGCCGCTCAAGACTTTTATATTTGTAATATGTAGTTCATGCGCAAGTTAAGTGAATCCACAAATGTAGAACTGATTATACAAGGTACTACTGTATAATGCAAACTTTCACAGCAGATGGGTCGGGGTCGAGTATGCATTCAAACGAACAAATAAATGACATACGGCCACGTACAACACAGCAAACTCACCAGATAACGAATCTGGAGAGCTGGGCCGTAACCTGTGCCCCACATCAAGCCAAATCCTGAAACATAGGATTCGATTCAAGCTGCTCCGCAAAATTCTGCAGTGTTTCTTTCAGCAATCTTACCAACTCATCTTTGTCTGATTCCTTGTGTTCGTCTTTACCCACATCAGCAAAAATATCATCATAAAGTAGAACAACTGCCTCGACAGCTTCAGATACCGGTAAACCCAACTCCTTCGCATATCTTTCAAGGAAGCTCCTTAATATTTCCTTATTCCCTGACCCGCCCCTGGAATTCTCCTTTTCCTGTATAAGCTTTTCTGCAACGCTGCTTAATTCCTTTTCATTGGCCAACAGCTGCATCGTAGTTTACAATATCAATTGATGCATAAAGATATGTGTAAACTAGCACCACGGCATCTACTTTTTTCTTTTTAAAAAAATCCTTTCTGATTTCAATGTCCAACCTTGAGCAAAACTTACAATGCTACATCGCGCATGACAGAAAGGAGATAAAGCACTGTAGATGCTAACATTGTCATCTTCAGACACGGAAGAAGAATATTAAATCAGTTCTCACTCATGCAAGAAGCACTTACCTAGGAATAGATTAATCACTTACCTAGTAATAGATTAATGTTATAGATGTAACGATGAAATTTAACTAGGGTAACGACAAATGGATATAGAAAATACCTGTCTTAGCTTAGACCCATTGATGATTTTTATGTTCTGAATAAAAATGACATTCTTCTGCGAAAGTTCCTCAGCTAGATCTTGTAGAACAGCCTGCAGATGTTGTGCAAACTGTGCCTGGCCCAGTTGCTCTTCTCCATCTGCTCCATGTTTTGTCAGTATGTCATTTAGCTGAGGATACTCTGTTCATTTTACACTAAAAGCTATCAGTTTCTTGGGCTTGAAGAACTACCATGTATGAAGCTCGTAAATAACATAACCGCGTAAGGTACAATTTCATTTTTCTTGCATATACGCATCTTCATTAACATGTGTACATGGGACGGATCACAAAGCATCTACTTTTTAGGTAGATATGATTATATACTACATAATTTCAAATTTTCAATTCATTATCAAGGGACAATAAATCAACTGTGAAGGAAGAAGATAACGCCAAGTTTGGTCCTAGTGCTTTGACACTGCAATCACTTGTGCATTCCTGAAGCATAAAGCAGGAAGAAACAGGAAAAAAAAAATCATAAAAATAAGTGCAGCAGCCTAATGCGAGGGGGAAAAAAAAAGAACCTGAGAAAGGAGGAACACCCATCTCAGCTCCCATCTGGACAAGAGCGTTCCGGATTTCACTTTTGCTGATTTTCCCCTTATCCTCAACGTCTAAATCGGTGAAAAGATTTTCTGCTAACATTGCAAAATCGTCCTCATCCTCTAGAAACAACCGCAGAGTGCTACCATCCAAGATGGTTACAACAAGTGGATCACCTACAAGTATAATTTCAATGTATGAAGCGTTTTAATATCTGTCAGAATATCAAAATATAACTATTGGATCATCAAAGCACAACTTGGAAAACGCTGAAGAGTTGTTAATCGTTCAAAACTTGTGATAGAAACTATGAAAAAGATAGGCCACAGAAGTTAAACGTTTTCCGTAAGAAAGCAAAATTCAGGCCCATCATCCACGTCAGGTTTCTTGAATGTCTGATCAAAGTAACAAACAGAGACTTCTGAATTCCCGATTTTACTCGGGCTGTTTCCTGTGGCATTTGTTCTGCAATCTTCCTAATTCGATGCCTTTCATTTTCGAAACTCCCAACAAAATAAAAGGGTTTCCGTACCAAACCCATAGTTCAAACGCAAACGGATCACTCAACATTGACGACGACTAGGATATGACGAGTTAAATCGACCTCGCTGAATAATGAAAAGGTTGCAACTATAGTGCATTAGCTAGGTGATTGGGATTGAACAAAGGCAGATATAAGATAAACAGAGAAAACAGAACTAGAATTTAGTATTTCCAACACGAAAAGGATATGAACCTTTGAGTACATCGGCGATCGCAGCGATGTAGTCTTTGAATAACTCGGAGGCTTTGTCCTTGGTGAACTCTGAAGACCGAAAAGTGTCGACATCGTCGGTGACGATGCGAGATAGAGCAGAGGCTCTAATTAATTCGGGTAATGGGAGACCAAAAAGGGAATCAGAGGCTCTAGAATCGGCTATGTCCAGTATCTGAGCGCCGGAGAAGATGACATCCGGCTCCGGCAGGGAGAGATCGACGGTTTTGATTTGCGTTCCGTCGAGAACACGCAACGCCGCATCCGACATTCTGCCACCGATATATTTTGAACTTGGAACTCAGCTAAGCAGGACGACTTGGAACTTGGAACTTGGAAGTTTTGGAATCCAACAACAATACGGTCTGCGTCTCCTCTCTTCCGTGTCTGGACTACAATACTTGTAATCATCATTCCTATTTGATTTCTATTCCCAATTTTTTTTTTAAAAAATAGATATTAATAAATACGTGTAAATTGCGTCCATTTGTCCCAATCAAATTGTTGGTCATTATTAATATCAGTCGATGGCCTCTATTTCTTCATTTTTTGTGATACCACGGAAATAATCTTTTATTTCTCCCTGGTACAATAAATTAGAATTCCAGCGGCAGTTTAACGTCACGCGGATTGAGTCAAAGCTGAAATCACAAGGCATTGGTAACTACTGTAAGAAAGGTCGAAATATCTCTATGAAGCCTTAGTCGCGCCATTTATTTGTCCAGTTTCAGTGGCAATTGGCAAATGCTTAACTAACAAGTCATGCGATATTACGAGTATATGATGTTATGTGTTTTAATAAATAATAAAAATAAAGGTAACAAACATTTCTATACTAATTGCCTTTTATAAATATTTTAGAGGCAGAAACTACTTTATAAAGGAGTCAACTGTCAATATTACTCTCCTTGTGTACTTAATAGAACAATTATTTAGCCAATTTAATTAGGAACTTAGTTACATGTATTTTTTAAAATACTCTAAGAAACTTTCTTAATTCCTTTCTTTCTCTATGGAAGGAAAATAATGACATAGATAAAGAAATATGTTTGATAACATATCCTATATTATACTATTATGAAGGGTGGAGGGATCGAGTACTATTTAGTATCTGTTAGTCAAGACTGCAACATTTTTTATCACTTGTAGAGTAATATCATTCTAACGAGTAACGGAGAAATTAACAATATCCCGTCATTGCGAAATGGTCGAACCAAGAGACCAATTCAAAGTTCATTTTCACGTGGGCGATGAATGGGTTCTTTCTTTGACTTAGCGCATGCATCGACGTAAAAGCCCTTCAAGTTTTTTGCAGCGAATCGGAAAGTACTACCCTTTTAGAAAAAGCCTTTATTCCTGCGTCTGACAGGTGACGGAGGCTGGGTATTATATAAATCCTATTTCGTGTGAGAATATTCCTAAATACTTGCATTGCTCGGAGCTAGGACAAGGAAGTTGGCATGTATGTATTCCGAGTTGAACTTGATACATTAAAGCTAAAATATACATAAAGTCTCAATACATTCACATTTGAATGTTGCAAAAACCTGAAGTTGAACTTGTCCAAATAAAATGCACCATGCATGTATATGCGTCAGACCATTTGAATTGTGCTCGTTGACTTGGAGGCAGAGGATGAGTAATCTTGGGCATCAAAAACCTTATTGCGCTTTAGATTCTGAATTCTTCCGCCCTCAGCACTCCACAACGCAAAAGCATCTTCTCCATGGACTGCCTTGTCCCCCACCGCCATATCTTGAATCTCTACTCGAAGTGGTACTATGGCCCTCACCAGCAAGCAAATCAAGCTGGTGATGACCACGTTCAAGCATATCACGAACGCCATGGCTCCCATCTGGATCCCCATCTGTTTCAAACCCGCCTGAGTTGAACCATTCTGAAGTGCATACGCAAGGCCTATGTACTTTTCCCAGTCGGGTACCATATAGAACAGACGGCACAGTTTAGGAATGGCAAAGAAGCCGGTGAGAAGGCCACCAAGCACGCCGGCAATTGCGTGGGTGTGGAGCACCGCCATGGGGTCGTCAATATTCTTCAAGAAGCTCACCTTGTTATGGAGAACCATCATGGTGTACCAGGGAATGCTCCCAGAGATCAACCCCATCAGGATGGCTGCCCACCCCTGCACAACTCCTGCGATTATCTGACAGTGTTGATCGAGTGTGACTGAGTAAATATTGGAAATGGAATGGTAAGGTGGTTATTAGTATTACCTGCGCCGGGAGTGATGCAGACGAGGCCCGTGATCATGCCCTGAACGGCGCCAAACACGGTGGGCTTTCCCAAGTAGAAGGCATCGAGGATGACCCAGACGATGATGCTGGCGGCGGCACAAACGTGTGTGTTGAAGACGGCCAGAGATGCCACCGTGCTCACCACGAACGGACCTCCACCGTTGAATCCACTCCACCCCATCCACAGCAGTCCTGCTCCGGCCAGCACCATAATCATGTTGTTTGGCGACTGCTGACTCGCCTCTCTATCCTCATTTGATCTTGGACCCACCTGTTCAAAAACGCAAACACGGTATACATTTTAGTTTACTACAATGCACAACCCTGTTCGTTTCTGTCGCTTCAATAACCCAACAAGTGATTGGATATGACGACGGGTATATATGCATATATACCCAATAAGCAGCGGTGAAGCCAGCAACGCCGGCGGAGAGATGAATAACAAAGCCTCCGGAGAAGTCAATAACGCCCTGCTTTGCAAGCCACCCATTTGGGGACCAAATGCTAAATGCAGAGACGGTGTAGGAAAAAGTGAGCCACAGCGGCACAAACAGCATCCATGCTCGAAAGTTCATCCGGCCAAGTAATGCTCCGGCTACTAGGATCAAGGTGATTCCGGCGAATACGCCCTGGAAGAATACCATGGTGGCGGTAGGAAACATTCCCACAAACGCCTTCTGCAACAGAAACTTGCCGTCTAGTGCGACGCCCGGTTTTCCAACGAAGAAAAGCAGTTTGTCGCCGAAGGACATTCGGAAAGCCCAAGAAGCCCAGCAAAGAAGAACGGCTGCGAAGGCGTAGAAGGCCATGAAAGCGGAGTTAACGGCCCAAGTCTTCTTGACGAGGCTTCCGTAGAGGATGACCAGCCCCGGTATGCTCTGGAGGCCCACCACTGTGGCTGCCGTTAACTGCCAGGCGTTGTCCCCTTTGTTCATCCAGTCGGGGCTCGCCTCGTCCGGTAACAGGTTCGACGGAAGCTCCATTTCTATATGGTTTCCCGGATCGTTTTGAATATTACTTTATGCGTAGCTAGCCAATTTCAGGCGGCTTGCACTGTATCATCAGAAGCTTGAGAGGGACGAGTTATATAATGGCTCTGTTATTGTGCGGTTAATGATTTCTATCCCTTTTCCGGACTGATAATATTTCAGGTATCTGTTTTTAAGCACAAGGTTCAAACTTATACAAGTTACAGCTATTTGTATATTATTTTAAACTTTGTATATTTCTTGTAGGCCGGCTCCGCCGGCAGTATGTTTGAACTTTCTTCGTTACAATGATTATATTGGCCATTCTGTACGCTCATACATACTGTCCATATATGTGTGTGTGTGTGTGTATAAGAGTAATCAGGAACTTACATATAGCAATTCATGACAATACATACAGACACGGGCGCAGTTTGAGAAAGCTTGAACTTGCATCGAGCATTTTTTTTTTTTTTTTTTAGGGTTTAAATTAGCTTGTCATGAATTATGCATATTGATTGCATAACAAGCTTGCACACTATTACTGTTTACAGTGACGACGCTGGTTGATGATCTTTGTTTTAAGCTTAAACTCCTTGCAGGGAGTGTTCAAATACAAGTAGTTGGAATATTTACATTATCCTCACACACACACACACACACACACGGGGTACTCGTATACACATGTAATAAACCCAGACTATACATATGATTACTATTAGTTTCTGTGTTTTTTTTTTTTTGGCCCATGATTTTGTTAGTTTCTGTTGAACTTATTAGAAAGAATCGTTCCTTGCTTGGACGGCCACCACTTCATGTTCATGAAGTAAACCATTTTGCGGGCCATGCTTTTCACTTCTTATTCTTCTAAACAAAGTCTTCAAGCATAAATTTGTGTGCTCCACTTATATCTTGGCACTTCTATTCAAACACAGTCTTGGGCACGAACTACAACTCTCAAATTGAAAATCAAAATTTCCTCAATCTAGCTAGATGAAGCTAAATACCATGATTTATAATACAATTCACATTTTTATTGTAATTATATTCTGGAAATGAAACAACTTGACATGTACGTATACCAATTAATTTCTTTTAATTTTAATATGCAACTTGAATATATATAGATATATACTATAAAATTAATTTTAAAGGACAACTTTGACTTGGAAGTTTGGACAATCTTGTTTTGAAAGTTTTAAAAATAGAGCAATTTTATCTTTACCGCTATCTCAATTAATTTTAACTATTAGTGAACTAAATATATTGTATATTGACATGGACTTTCAAGGTAAATTTGCAAAATAGCAAAACTTAATTGGGCGTCAATTCTCATCTCAATATATTTGATTAACTAACAGTCAAAATTAATTGAGATGACGGAAAGGGAAACATTGCCCCTTAACCCATATATATATATATATATATAATGAATTATGCATGGAAAAACATGCATACATATATGTCTTCTTGCTACATAACTTTTGAAACATAATGTTAAAGAAAAACCGTAATTTAAGATATATGTTGTTGTTTGTGTCAATAAGGCTAAACGGGATTAACATCGTTGGTTTAATAAAAAGCGGTACACATGGATTAATAGTAACAGGAAAGGCAAGGAATGGTGTGCATAAATGTCGTGTCAACATTAAGGGCGGGACACTAAATAGTGTGTTTAGGAAATAAGAATGCATGTAAATAAGAGATTCTAGCTATTTAATTTACACACAAAAATATATAGGATCCCATTTTCAATATTATACATGTTGATAGCTATACGGTTAGCTACTCCACATAATTAAAGTCTGTATATATTATATATTGCTACGATAATATAAAACTTAATTAACTTTGCGGATTTCATGTTTCCACAACAAAAGGTTGGATCCCTTATGTATTATCAAAGAACACAACAAGCTATACTTTACTCCTTATTTAGATGTTGCCTTGTCAAAACTTTTTCAAACTAATACCTTGAATCATAGAGTTCCGTCAGTTATATATAATATCATATCCCAAGCTCTTCCTTTGCATCTGAATAGTTACTAATTTCTTCTGTCAAGTGGGACAAACAAAAGTTATTTCTTCGTTACAATATTAACACTCATTGAAAGTTTGTTAGCTAGAAGATGAACACAGCAGGAGAGAGAGGATCCGAATTCTAGTCGTGTATATGTAGATCTGAAACTGAAAGATCCCATTTATCCAGATACATCATGCACCTTAATTAGGTTGAAAGGAACGTGCAAGCGGGATAACAAGGTCACAATAACAGTTTTTTTTTTTTTTTTTGCCAAATCCTGACAAACAAATAAATATTAGCAATGCGTATGGGCGAAGAAAAACACAATTGCAAACAAATATTATCTATATATATATATAGGAGGGCACAAAATAAAAAGAAAATAAAAGCAAGTCCAAAGCATTGAATATTTAAAACAGGAGACGTGATACATCATGAAAAGCAGCACCAAATGAAAACCGCGTTTTGGTCACTTGAAGTCTGAACATATCTCCCAGCTGTTGCTCATGGATCAGGATATAATGCATATCGGCCAGTTTATATGTACAGAATTGTAAGTAGATATCGTATTTGCATTATCTATTTCTAATAGATTTAGTAAATTAGAAGGAGGAAGAGAAAGCAAAACCTGGTTTGGTGGTTGTGGGAATGAGAGAGAGAAAAAGGGTGTATATATATATATATATGCTTCCTTTCAGCAGGTGAAACTGCAGCATGATCTGTTCGTTCTTTGACTCAAATCCAAAGAAGCTAAGCTCAGATCATGCTGGCAGCTTCAACTGCTGCTGGTGCATGTATTGGAGAGGACTCTATACATATGGATATATATATATATATCTATATACATACAGTACAGTGGCCTTGAATTAGGCTCTCGGCATCTGCCATCTGTCGTCATCTCATATCTATTGGATCTGCTTCTGAAGTTGAGGAGTACAATGGAGAGATAAGAGCGATAGATGAGGGAGGAAGATATAGACAGATAGCAAGCAAAGGCATATTAATAAAGTCTACACATGTGTGGTCGTAGAGTTGCCTTTTTTTTATAAAAAAATAAAAAAAATTGCTTGTGTTGTTGGTCCCCCGTTTGTTCACAAGACACCTGGTAAGTATTAGCTTGTCTCAATTACTGTTTCCACTGTAATCTCCGTTGTCTCATCATGTGATCATGACGTACGGTTATTATATATCACTCCTCACTTTTGTTAAATTTGTTTGGCATGCATGTGAGGGATATAATGTATGATGGCTGGGTTAAGGATATAATTACTGGTGGCTAAGCTAGTTAAAAGATGATGAGATTTTATGGGAAAGAAGCAGATGAGATGTAGGGAGGGTGGGGCCCGGGTAATGAATAAGAGTAAGTAGGGAAAGAGTAAATGAGAGGAATTAGAAGGAGGAATAAATTAAAATGAAAAGGAGGGAATGAATGAATTTAATAATATCACGCCCAAACGCCTCCACTTGCACACTCGATCGATCTCTAACCTCTATCACTCAAACTCCCTTTTTTTATTTCTGTGCTTTTCACCAGTTTGTCTTTGTTTTGCTGTACTGTGCAAAGTGCAAACTAGGCATCGATCAATTAGAAACCACATAGGTTACGTACGTTGTGTGACCCCGGCCGTTTTACAACTTCTTTCATTAGTAGCAACAGTACGTAATTGAAACAACAAATTAAAATTATATTCCTTGTGTTTAATTTATAATGATAGTTCAATAACACTGAACACCCCGACGTGAATGCTGTGAGTTCAATTCTATGTATTATGTATGTCAGGGGTGCGTGTGAGTTATGACAATATAATGGTGAGGAACGTGTTTCCTTCACAATTAATTACCAGAAGATAAATTAATGATTGATGGCTCAAGCATTAAACTTCCCTACTTAAACTTCCACTCACCTCACCCTTCTCATCAAAATTACCCTCAAAACTACGTATACCATAGGCATCAATCAAAGTAAATGTACGTCCTCCCAACCATGTCAGGCCAGCATTCCAATTTTCACCTCGCATTGTAATCATCATAAATCATGCTTCGCAGTCAGTTAATTTCTTATATAAAACTATAATTAATTGTATTGCTTTAATGTTTTTAAAAACAAAAGGCGCCATATTTTATTCTTTCAACAACTTGATGTTATTGCAAACATATTTTTCAAACAAATTATTTTTCACACCATCTAATAAATATCTTCATATTGATCGATGTCAGCAAGCAAGTCATTTCACGTGAGAATGTGATTTTTTTTTTATTAATACAATTACTTCCGTTCATATTAAAAATAACAAAACACGCGCGACGATGTAGTTTTGTTTTCAGAAACATAAAAATAAGATCAATTTAATAAATAATACGTTTAATTCATATAGATATAATCATCTTCCAGTCACAGAGAGAGTGAGCGACATCTAGCACACTAGGCATGGTTTCTTTTGACTAGCTAAAGAGTTCTTAATTGATACATATCGACCGGCCTCTTAGTTACCCGTACAAAAGAATCGCATTAAAGGCAAAGTCGAAAACAAAATTGGATTAAACTAAACTATGAATTGTTATTATTTACAATATATAAAATTTTAAAGGTGGTCTAACGTAAATTAGATTATTTATCTCAAAAAGAGAGGAATGAAAAAGCAAGGGAATTTGATGTTTACCACTTTACCTCTAGTCTTGTCCCTTGCTTTACGACAAACACAGAATGAGGCAGATGCATGCGTTCACAAAGTCAAAAGGCTAAAAAGGATGCACGCAAAGATGCGATGTCATGATTCCCTTTTACGCAGAAAGCAAAACTTGAAGGGCAAGTTAGGAATAATAAAAGATTCTCCAATCTCCATTAGAATAATGCATACTGTATTGATCAAACAAATCTCCTAAGCAGTTTAATGGGGGTCCGTCTAAACAGTGATGGTGGGACTGACATGACATTAAAAACTTCATCGGTTATTAGTTCTATTTTGGAGCACTGAATTAGTTAGGGCCCTACACTCCTACGTTCCTACTGGTTTGTTGAGATTTGAGGGGTAAGGGGGCGGCGGCCACCATGAATGGCCACTGCTCATGGATGCTTCAGCCTGACATATTCAGTGACATTTCCCCACTTGACAATGGATCACTACCCCAATTTCAGGCTTGCTATATATTTACCCAGCCACACGTATTATATTCATCGTCTCTGCATCGATAAGGTGGTATTGATTATTGAATAGCTGAAATCATCAATTCCAATGGCTGCGCCTCACATGCCTCGCGTTAAACTTGGATCTCAAGACTTTGAGGTATATTATATACATACCCCCTTCAATGGCTTGGCTTCTTGTTTTCTTCTCTCCAATTGCTTCAATTACGTACATATATACTACGTTGTTTTTCAGGTTTCCAAGTTAGGATATGGCTGTATGGGCCTTACTGGGGTATATAACGATCCTATCCCCGAAGAGCTCGGAATTTCCATTCTTTGATACATCTGACTTTTATGGACCCAATACTAACGAGGTTTTGGTAGGAAAGGTGACCACGATCTATCCATCCTTAAGGCTTATTTATATATGTTGGCTCTGTGTCATGATTACTTTCCTTTAACGTGTCAAGTTTTTTAATTTTCGGTTGAGCAGGCCATAAAAGAGTTAGCTAGAGAAAAAATCCAGCTGGCAACCAAGTTTGGTATTAGCGCAGATGCAGATCAATCCAACATCCATATCAGGGGTACACAAGAATATGTGCGTTCGTTCCTGTTGTGAAGCCAGCTTGACTTGATGTGGAATACATTGATCTCTATTATCAGCACATGGTGGACAAGTCGGTGCCCATAGAAGATATGGTTAGAGATTTCTTCCAATATACACCCTGTAAATTCTTACTACTATTAAAAAGGCAAGTCACAGAAGTTGTATTATATATATATATATATATATATATAGGTAGGTGAACTGAAGAAGCTGGTGGAAGAAGGGAAAGTTAAATATATTGGGTTGTCTGAAGCAAGTGCGGACACAATTAGGAGAGCACATTGTCACGGGGTCATTATCCTCTCTCCCAAAACTGCAGTTAAAGGGGTGTGCAGCGTCCACGTTTATATAGCCCAAAGACCTCCCCGAGTCGCCCGATGTGGGACTTCTCAAGTCTCGGGGCGTGACAG
>JBAGKO010000010.1:883221-893455 GCA_037177275.1 Acacia concinna
AGCAGTAGGTCTCCTGTTTTCTTTTTCAAGTGTTTTGTAATACTGTTTTAAACAGTAGATTATCCAGTTTTCCTACTAAAAAAAAAGCATAGAATCCCCATGTTTGGATAGAGAGAAAAGTAGGGGGAAAGAAATTAAGGGAAAAAACTTCTAAATATAATAATTTTTTTTATCATTTATAAAAAATTTTAAACCTAATATTCATTTTTCCCTCTTCCCTCTCCTTTTCTCCCTATCCTTTTCTCTCTATCCAAACACATGGCACCGAAAGGTAAGATTTAAATGATTCCACAAATCACGTGCTAGTGGTCCAAATTGCAAAACTCCAAACCCTCTTTTATTTTGCTCTCTCTTCGTTGCAGAACGAAATTTCTTTTTACACCCTTTTCCTAAAAATGTGGCTTCTGCTTAAAGCAATTAAACTCCGATCAAAACATCAAATCAAACCCTAACTACCGGTGAAAACATATTTCAGTGCAGAACAAATCGAAACCTAACCTAATCCGGCGTAGTCATCGCCTTAGGCCTCATTTCGAGTACATGTGGACATTTTGGATCAAACCGAACAGAGGGGTGGAGGAATGTAGATCAAGATCGAAATCTCATGTTGATAAATGATATCGCAAATCTAGATCAAAGCCCAGTCTAATCTTTGCAGCACAGGTACTTTCAAATTCAATTCAGCCATGTCAGAAAATGCCTAACTTAATTTATGTTTCCAGACACTTCCCAAAACTTAGAAAAAACAACAAAATCAAATTTTTGAGCAGCTCAATGATCCCTCTTACCGCCCGCATTAAGCAGTAATCATTACAATCATTCAGGTGAATGTGCGTCAGTCTAGTGTGAAATCAGATAAAACTTGGAACTTGGAAGTCATTAAATATGATGCAGGGGGCAGCATAAAACATTTCAAAATCCTGGGGCAGAAATGCAAGTAATGGATTTATGGATGAAGTCGATTCATCCATCAATTTTCAAATGTCTCCGGTTCATGGTCAGTGATCCTCAATCTTCTTCAAACCCTTCATGTCCGTTGTTTCTACGCTGCATTATAAGTAAATATTCAGAAAAACAACCCATTTCATAACAGGCAACATTTTAAACAATAAATTTGTGAAACTACTACTGCTATTATATCCAATCTCACTGAATGTGCATCTTCACTGATAACTCGGCTAACTCATTCACTTGTAACAAAACCGGCAACTACAAACAGTAAAAATAATTACCCAAATCCAATAAAATTGAAAGTATTTCCCAAAATATTACAATTAAAATTGTTCTTGGCATTAACGACTTTAACAATTTTTAATTTTTTTTCTATTTTCTCTCTCCATCACAACATTTTAATTCTGACACTAAAGTTTTTCTTAAAAAAAAAAATTGAAAACGCAGTCTCTCTCACTTCTCCCTCTTTCCCCACATTCCTCTCACTAGGCTTCTCCTTATTTCTCTCATGGGTATAACCCGTCAAATATAAAAATTAACAAAAAATAAATTGTAAGATGCTTCTGAAAACATACTTCAAGGTGTTGCATGTAACTTAATCAAATAAAATATAATTTCTTAAGATAAATAAAATTTATTTTGAAATAATTTTGTATTGATTTGATTTTTATTTGAAATAACATATAAAAATTATTTTAAATAAATTTTATCGGAAAGTTTAGACCTTTTATAATAAATTAATTGAAATGATATTTAATTTAATAATAATAAATGTCATTTATTTTAGCAAGTCTCCATGTTCTTAGCAAGTGAGTGAGAATGAGAATGGTTTAGCCATTAATTAAGAAAGGTTCAGATTAAGGAAATAGGACGGGAATAAAACAATAAAGAGTAGGAGAAGCCTTGGACCATGAGAGAAACAATATATACTTTTTTTTTTTGCTTGAGAGAGAAATAAGGAGAAGCTGTCTGAGAGGAATGTGGAGAAGTGAGGGGGTGTGCATTTTCAAATTTTTATTTTTTTAAAAAAATTAATTGTCAGAATTAAAATGATGTGCCTGAGAGAATGGGAAGAATTGTTAAAGTTGTTCAAGGCAAGAACGAATTCTTCACAATTCTAAAATCGTTTACTCTAACAACAATCTTAAGTGTAGTATTTGGAAAATACTTCCAACTTTATAGGATTTGGGTAATTAATTTTTCTGTCTGTAGTATCCAGGTCAATTTGCCAACAAAACCATAAAGTTGTCAACACTACTCCAACAGAAGGAAATTGTAGCAGGCATAAACAATCAGAATATCAGATATCCCTAAACGAGGGCACTATACAATTCTAATTAGGGAGAATAAAGAAATGACAGCTAATCAGGGATTGGTCATAATAGTACATCCATAGCAAAGCGAGGTAGTCAAGAGATATTTTAAAACTTACGTGGTGCCATACAGTACAATCTTTTGAACCTTAGTGATCTCCGAACCCTGTTGACTGTCCTCAATAAAAACTGTCAAGCTGTTCAATTAATTAAGATCAATCAGCTGCTAGTTGAATATTTGAGTGATAAATTTGGAAGGAACCCATTGAAGTTAAGTAAATCAACATACCTACGGACATTTTGGAATTTGACATACTTTAGAATTACCGGTTTTCCCTGTCAAAGTTCAAATTGATCATTCACGGCATAAAATAACGCTGGCATTCTGGTGAAATATATCTCTAAATAACAAAGATGCCCTACATTTTGTTATTGACTACCTACCAGAAGGTTGTCTGGAGATAAAACTGCTACATCACTAGGAGGAAAGTCATTGACATTACTGTCATTTGGAAACAGTCAGCAAGTAGTTGAGAAAAAAGGACACAAATCATATAATGAACAGATACATTTCAGACAAATATTACACCTAAATCCCATGTGCTCCTTGTTGGAAAACAACTTGACAGTCTTTGGGCCTGAAAGAGCACTAACATTAGGCTCCTATTGTAATCATTGTCAACGGGAAACATGAGCAGTAATTATATACAGAGATCATATAGTCCAAGGTAATTGCCGCTTTATGTAAAATATTCTGCTGAACTACTTAACGTCAGAAATAGCTTTAGTTGCCAGACAACAGTCACAAGTTTAATTTACTGTTACAACCTTGCACCCTTTCCTTTGCAAGTTCAAATCACCAATAAAAAAGGGAAAGAAAAAAAAAGAAATACAGAGCCAAAAGAAAACAACAAAAGAAGTAGTGCCTAAGACCAGCAGCTGGGGTTGACAAACATTATTTCTTATGGTTACATTTTCTACAAAATACAAAAGACTAAGTCTGATACAAGCATCGTCTGTTTCTCTTATGATCATCTAGTTTCATTAACACAACACAAGAAACATAAAAGATTTGCAGTGAATTAGAAAGATTTCACAAGGATGAGCACATTTTAAATCATAGTGTGCAAGCCAAGAAGGCCGGAAAGAACTTCAAGGGCTGAGAGAGGGGGGGAGGGGGGTGAGGACATATTAGTGAGAAGAGCACTGTATAATGGGCAGTGCAAGGGATACTTAGAAAGTGTTCTGGCGAATACCTTCCTCTTCAGGTCCTCTGATAACAACGGAATAGAGTTTTACAACTTGTGTAAAGGGAATATATAGCAAAAGCTGCTCGTCCGCGTCACTCTCCAGATGCAAGCCATCATCTTCTCTGTAACCCTATTCACCACACAATTGAAACTAAAAGAAAAAAGAAAAACTAAAGAAACAACCATAAAGTCATCAAGGGCATACAAAAGCTAATTGCAGATATCCCTGTATCCGATCAAAATACAACCCCGAGTTTGAAAAATGCAACGCTTGAATTTTACTTTAGACCCATAGTCGATTCCCCCGGCCCTTGTGCTCCCACGGTTCAGTCAGAACAGAAGATTAAAATATAAAACTCAAGTACAACTGGTTTTTATGAATCTTCCCGCCAAAAAAGAAATTTTGCCAAATTGAATGACACAATTTGACAATAGGTATGGTAAGCCATAATTATAGTGAAAGTACCTGTTTGAGAGAATTGGGAAGAGGGTGAGTAGAACTCTGATTGAGGCATTCTACCCCAGACCAGTCTATGAAGTCCAACAGATCGACCTGATAAAAAAACATATAACGAAGTGTCAAAACTATCATGTCTTGTGAGCCCGATTGAAGGCAGCAAACCCAAACAAAAAAGAATAATTAATCTGAGTTTGACGAAATTCTACTCGCAAAAGGGAAAGAGGAGTACAAGATTTGCCCGAATAAACAGGAATAACAAGGAACGATCTTACTTGGCCCTTGTGAATCGCACTAGCTGATTCTGCAGACATTGCTGATTGCTGATCCGCAAGAGAAACAGGGAAAAGAGGGACGACGGAAAAGGATCGAAAAGGGGAGCCTTCTTATGGGGAGCCGCAACCACGCACAGAACACCAAATAAACTGAACTGCAAGTTTCAGCAATCAAACGACGCCGTGTCGGCTGAGCATGTCACTAGAAGTTTTTGTTTTCCCCTCGGTGGTTTTTTTTTTGGTTTTTTGTTGGGCCTACAGTTTTTGGTGATCGTCGTTATTCCTAGAGTTTTATGATCACAACTTTTTCCCGTAATCGTTGTTGGGCCAACAAGTTTAAAGTTTCTCGGTTTTTATGATAACATTGCGAGCATTAAAGTCTTTTTCTTTCAAGAAAGAACCTTGAAGTATCAAGTCTAGCATAGAAAATTTAGGGGTGTTTAATTTTGAAAAATCGAAATTTATAACAGCTATATAAAGTATTAACTTAGTTTCAATCAGGCAAAGAAATTGAAGTTACTCACGTAATATAAAAAAAATACTCCAGCCATTATAAGATTGTTGATTTTTTTAAAAAAAATTCTAAAAAGCTAATTATATTACTTAATTATATTATGTATTGTATTATATTATATTATATATTAATTTATAAGTCAAATAAAAATTTGATGAAAAATGATATATTTTAATGTCTTAAAGTAATACAATTAGTTTTTTTTAAAATTCTATAAAAAAAGTTAACTGGATCTTATAATTAGAATATATGTGAGTATTTAATAACTTAAGTTATAATGAAATATAATGTTATTTGATCAAAATACCCTCATAAAATATGTAGCATAGAATTTCAATGTTTATTTTTCAACAATCATTTGGATTCAAGTATACTTAATATAATAAATAAATAAATTATAAATAAGATCCAGCACTAAATCCACGATTTATTTTTATACAAAAGCAACTCCAAAATAATGAATACGAGTATTTTGGAACAGAGATAGTAGTCCGCATTTAGGAAGAATGGTATTATTTGCATATTCATGATCTTATAGTCGGATTTCCAAATGGGACCGAGGTTAAGATCATGACATTTAATTTGTCTCAAGTATTTCTTTAACGAGCATGTGTTTTTTGTGCGTTGCACGAGAAGCTTTTAAATATTGACATTTTTATCCTTTATTTCATGTTTTGTTAGCAATATCCTTTTCTTCATGAAATAATTTATGAAGCGTAAAAAAATATAATCAAAATATAATTAATAATTAGCAATAGTAAATGCTTCTTCATCAAGATATCTAAACATCTTGTATTATAAATAAACATTTTGTATGCAATGAAATTGATGAAAGAAAGAAACAAAAACACATTTAAATGTTGCAAGAGGAAAAGGGAAAAACCTTTGGAAAGGGGGGAAGAGGGGGGTTGTTTTAAAAGCATTGCTTCTCCAAACCTTGTGCTCCTCCTGTAACATCCATTAAGCTTGTGCATCCATTTAAATCATTTAGAAATATTTATATTTAAATTGTTCTTGTTGCCTCTAAAATATCTCTTTACTCCTTTTTATCATTACTTTCTAAAAACTTTCTAAATGGACCTTAAGAAAATGAATCCATTTGCTAATGAAAAAAGGTTGATACGTTACAAATACCTGTTGGCAATAATGATTAATTAAAAAAGTACTCCAATTGTATCCAAATCAGTATATCATACATATACATTTGAAAAAACTTCCTCATTATATACATCATTTTTTATTGGGTTTATGGCCCCAAATTCATGTTCTCCAACAATAATTTTTTAAACCATCTATCATTATTGCTCTAGACAGTACAACATATAATCGGCCGTCTTTCACATCTTAGAAGGCTTTAAAACCAAAAAGGGGCTTGAGATTCTGTATTAGGCTTGTTGATTATCATTTTGTGTCTACTTTAATCATCCTTTGTAGTACGCTTCAAAATTTGGCATATACTTTGGTTGAGTAAGCTCCTATAGTTTTTACCAACTCCCTATATTATACAAGATGGTACGATATAATTTATGTGACCTGCTTATAGATTAAGCATTGAAACAACTGTGTATAGGTGAAAAGTTGTCTGCTTTCCTAAATGCAAACAAACAATTTATACCTTAACAATAAAACTTGTTGGGTTGCCTATGCCATAAGTATACAAATATATTGCTTAGTATTGTTAGCCACCTACTAGCATAGGTAAGGGGACAATTACTTTAAAGAAGAACAACCCAAACATGTAATGTCTGGCTTTGCTTTTTACCATTTGTCCATACCTGTATGGCTTTGCTTTTTCTCTCATTTCTATCTAATTTGCTTGTCTTCACATTTTGACCAGTAAAATGCTTTAGACATTGCTAATAGGGGTCAACCTATCTCCCCTTTCCTACTCACTTTACTAAGTTTCAGAGTTGCTTTATAACCTTTTTAGAAGGAAAATATCATATAAAAGAGAAGGAAGGTGACTACCCATCAATATTATGAGTTGCATTAATGGCATGGATGTAAACATGGTTTCTTGTTTTTTAGCTAACAAATTGGTATGGTATGCAAGATTGCTAAAACAAAAAATTAAAGAGCAAGAATGAAAGGTATATGGAACAACAAATGTAGACGGAATGAAGGTTTGATTTCTATCATACACCTTTTCTCAAATGCAAAGTAAGCTCTTCAAAAGGCACAATCAATAGTGGAAAGCAAATACTAATGTGCTCATATTAAAGTCCTTGAGTGTATTGGTTTTCACTAAAATTATGAACCTTGAAAACAAACAATCACGGTGTGAAAGGTAGCTTTGTTACAACAATTGCAGGATTAGTGTTAACGATTAAATATTCAATTGAAAAAGAACATCAACATATTCCAATATAGATGAAAAATAGGAGTGTCTAAAAAAAGGATATGGATGGATAAGCTTTTTGGGGGCCTTCTCAATTCAAGCATATAAATGTTAACTTGTTATTTTTATGCTTTTTCTGAAAAGCTAATAAACACATTGATCAAGAGCAGGAGTTTATCCATTAATTAAAGATATAATGTCTATAAATCTATACCTTTTCTATATCACTTATGCAAGAAGTTGAAGCCGCACCAAATGATTTGAAAAACCTAAAAAAACGTGATAGCAAAACCAATGGATATTAAGTTGAAGCTGTATTATGTTTAAATATGTTTAAGAGAGGAATAGATTTTGAGGAAAGAATGAAATGGTGCAGCTAGTACATACACGTGGTCCACAAAAAGAACAAACATACAACATAACCAAGGATTTTTTTATTAAAATAAAACAAACAGTAAAAAAAATACTGATCTGCTACACTTTTATAAATATTTACCATAATACTATAAGCAAAATTGACTTTCTGGTGTGCGAGTTCCAAAAATCGCACCTCACATGTGCGAGTTTTTCCAAATAAGGAGGGGAGAGAGGGAGAAACCAGTGAACTCGCCCTCCTGGAGGGCGAGTTCCATGTTTTTTGTTTTTTATTTTTTATTTTTTCATTGTAGGAATGAATAGTACAGCATGAGGAAAAAAACATCACCAAATATAGCCATTTACTCTACTAATTGCAAATATTATTCTTCAATGAATTTTTATAAAATAACAAATTGATTAATATAACAATTAAGATTGTATAGTAATAATAATAACATAATTATACAAATAACAATTACAAAAAATAGGATAAGGAATACATAATTAAAAATTAAGAAAACTTAAAAATAGTGGCTTCCAGTACCACACCTAGTCCTCGTTTGCGGTCGTCGTGGCCGTCGTTGTTGTTGTGGCGCATCAATTTCTTTATGTTGAGTTATCTCATTTATTTGTGTATTTGATGCGCTATTAAAAATCCACGGCGATTCATTTAAACTTACTGACTATCTGGGAGTAGCGAAGGATGAATTTGAGGGCTCACCTTGGTAAAAAATAGGAGTGTTGTATTCAGCCGAAAATAGTGCAGTATTTTCAAATAAAGATGTGAAAGGCTAAAATTGAGTGTAATTAGATGGGCCGGGAATGGATTCTTCATGGATGACGACGGCGGTGACATGTAATAAGGCGAGTCTTGATGTGTAGCACTGTCATCCACAGCCTATGGTTGGGTGGTCAAGTAACCACGACGTCGCCTGCTCGACCTTTGTTGAGAAATTTGTGGCCTAGGCAATTCACTTGCAGGAGGAACAGGCTAAGGAGTAATTTCATACCGTTGCTCTCTAAGGTTAAGTAACATGTTTCGTGTGATTCAAGCAACTATATGTCGATAATCGTCACAATTTGAATCCCCGCATCCAGCGCCAGAATTAATTGTTAGGCGGTATAAGAAATCAACCATGTCAACTTGAAATAAATAATAAGATATGAGGTCATAACACTTTTAATGTGAAGAAAGAAGTATGTATTGATGGAAGTGAATAGAAAAACTAACCGTGGAACCAGTATCACAAGTGGTTCGATGAATCTATCGCCTCGTGTGTTGCCAGTACCATTGCATGTCCTCCGATGTCCTCCGAAGATGATCGTGTACCATTGGCACATTGACAACAGCATGCAGCCAACCAAGCCATGTGGCAATAAATCGTTCATGGTATGAAAGCCAATTTCTGTCTGTTGTACCCCGTAGTTACACTGTGTGGTAGTTTCCTAAATTTATCGGTGGGGCGGGAATTGGTTGTTCATGACCAAACTGACACATCACACAATTAGGATGATGCCATTCAACGATATGAAAGTATAATAGAGGCACGGAGGCAAGCTAAATTTCAGGTGTCTAGAAACAATACTCGAGAATTATTTGTTGCACTTGGATAGATTGGTATGGCTGCTAAACGATGTCATCATCAACCATCTTATCAAAGAAACTTTGGTATCGGAGCAAAGTAGCGACAATGGGACAAGAGCTTTGTCTCATATTCCTCTATCTGTAATTAAAAAAAGTAACGTCATACTTTGTATAATTTGAATGATATAGACTTTGAATTGTTTTGTATGTGAATTAGTGTACCTGAATTCCAACGGAGGTAAGACATTATAGGTCTGTAGCTGGGGATCTGGAAATGCAATTTGAGTTGGTGCTATGTTGGGGAAGCGATCACATGCCCACATATGGAGTAATGATAAGCACCTGTCGATCTCTGCCTAATTTAGGTCAATGGCATTATATAGCTCTTTATATAGATGAGTCAAGACTGCTGATCCCTAACTATAGTTCCTAGCTTCCTGAAGATCGGAAAGAAATGGTAGGCACATTAAGTAAACCTGATCGCATGATCTGTCTGGCATCAGGTACCTGCCTATCAATCTAAGTATGTAGCCCGAGTAAATTGTTGCACTTGTTCATCTGCAACATCATCGGGAAGATCATTGAAGTTCTCTTCCAACCAACTAATTTTTAATCGTTGGCCGTCGAGTGTATCTGCAGGAGGTCTAATGCTTAGAAGCCACTCGCATATGTCTGCCCATTTAAATGGAATATTTCCAACAACAAGAAGTCCAGCACATGGTAGACCCAATTGGTGGGCGACATCCTGCAACGTTATTATACATTCTTCACGAGTAGTGTGAAATGTATGCGTCTCAGGGTGCCACCTTTCGACAAGTGTAGAGACCAGGCATCGATCATAATTAAATTGACCTAGGTGTACAACACTGAGAAATCGAGCTGTTCAAAGATGTTCAATTATTTGAGGAGGTGGGTCAATTATTCGATCGGTATGCTTTATTCGTCGAGTGCATAAAATCCGATTAACCTACAAAGAAAAAGTGAAACAAAATTTAGCAACAGTTGCACCTAATTTTTGTCTTCATAAGGAAGAGGAGATGTCAGTTCATTAATGCCACTCATATTTGGAGGCTCAAATGAGTGGAAATTTTTCATGTCAGGAATGAACATAGATCCATGCCTACCCACAATGTTAACCTCATTGCTACTGATGGTAGCGTATTTTCATCAAATCTTGTCATCAGTTTAGACTTG
>JBAGKO010000010.1:894470-912042 GCA_037177275.1 Acacia concinna
TAACAAGGGAAAACTGATATATTCAGAAGATTGAAGTAGCCCGAATTGCATGCGCACGAGTACGTGTGGGTTCTGTTACTCCTGCATCGACCCTCCCCGCAGTATGCCCAATAGCAGGCTGTCCCATATTTTTCCACAACGTACAAATGTTTTTTTTTTTCAAAAAATGATAATAATAATAATTAAAAAGGACTGTACATGTACGTATATATATGAATGAAGGAGAAGGAACGCGAGGGGTGTGATATTAAATTAAAATATACTGACGATCGAAGGCAGAGAGGTTGAAGGGGAAGTCCTTGTCGGGGACTGGAGGCGGAGCTGACTGACAACCGTAGTCCAGGCTACCTGCGCTTTATCCTTTCTTCATTAATTACTTTGAAAACCTAATTAAGTTTGAAACAAACGTAACGATGAACAGAGTTTACATTGAGGGATGACGCATGGGAGGAAGTTGTCGGCGTAGGTGTAATTGTCGTCATCTTTGCTTCGCTTCCACCCCGAATCACACTCACATATGAAGTTTAAGGGTAAGCTTGTGTTCGCCACACACTTCCCCTTCCCACAATCCACTTCCTCACAAACCTTGCCTGCATTTCATATCCAAACAACTCACTCATTAACTCATCCACTTCATACTTCAAATTCACACAGTACACAAGAGAACGACAATTAGAACATGAATATATATATATATATAAAACTAATAAGCACCTAAAATATCATCCAAAGGAGCCCCTTTCGCAGACATGGGGATCACAAGCACAAGCACAGCTACAAAGCACGGCAACCTGGAGGAGGCCATGGTGTGAGAGAGAGAGAGAGAGAGTCAATTCGGCTGTGAAATTATCACAGCAGGATTTGTGTGTACATATAATGTGATGGTGGTCAATAAATACAAAAAAAATTTGACTGGGTGAAGTCTAACTAAAAACTGAAAATGGCGGGTCCTCTGGGCTATATGAATTATTAGTTCCCTTAAATATTCAATGGAAGACCGCTTATTATAATACTAGTATTTGTTTAGCTACTTCGTATCTCGTCTCCTTGTTTCCATGCAATTGGAGATATCTTCACATTTAATAATGACATTACACTAATAAACTTGTCAACGCAAATGCTGAGCGCGAGACAAAATGATTAGGTGAGCTGTTGAAATTTTAATAAGGAATATAATCATGTTTCTAGAACTTCCATCTTCAAGACCTTTGCAACACAACACACCAAACTGCTATTTCCCGATCAAAGTCCTCCTTCCCCTTCTGTGCCAAAAGGCCAAAGGTGCATTTTTTTCTATTTAAATATAAAATAAAATCAGTTGGAGGTTTGAATGAGTAAGGGGAATGACCCCGCGCAGGTAATAATATAATATGTGCCGTTGGTGTGATATATAGGCTCTTTGAATGGTGTAATTAACACTGATAAAAAAAAACCAAAACCAAGACACTATGCGACAGCATAGGGATGAGATCAAAGTCGGAACGTTTATTAGTACTTTATAAGTCATGTTCAAACATTGTTAACTTCTAGAAACTCGAAGTTACAGTATCACCCCACCTTGGTAAACAAGAAACTTGTTAGCTAACAAGCCCTTCTCTTGCTTTTGGAACATAATAAAATGTTTATTTTCTTCACCACAAAAGATCTGCATGGTTCAAATTTATCTTTGATAATATACCTTTTTTTTTCATTTTAAAATTTTCTAGTATTTCTTGATTGATTTACTTTTTAGGTTAATAGTAAATGCTATTTAGGTTATCATTTTAAAGTTGTATTCTGTTTCAATAATGAAACAAACATAAAGTCCGGGCGGTCAAAATTAAAAGGAACCGACATTCCATGAAATGAGCACGGAAGCTAGTTGTTACCTCTTGTTTACCAAAGGGCAAAGGCATTCTGGAGACCGAGTCAACATGTTGACGGAGAATATGTGTAAATGTTGAAAAGAAGGGAAAACAAAGTGAAAATTTGGGTTATTTTGTTTGAGAATAGATATTGATTCTGTTTTCTGAATTCTGAGTTGATTTGGTGAATTAGGTCGGGGCTTTAACTGCGCATCCAGTCGCCTGCAAGGGGCCCTCTGGTATCTGATATTGATACACCCTGACGTTGAACCACTTCCTGATACAAAATAAAGGACCTTTTAATGTTATCACGTCCTCTTAAATAATGAGCAGTTTTCTTAGAATTCAGAGGACGATGGAGCCGGTTGAGGGAATATTGCTCTTCCAATTCACATTAAAAAAAGCTTACAAACCCAATGGAATGGCAAGTGGCTCTTTCAGGGGAAAACATTGCAGGCCGAAACTATTAATAATAATCATACTCAACAAGCGCAAGAGTGACAAGAACACACACACACACATGATAAGGAAGTTGACCTATGCCATACTAAAGTGTGTTCAGACTTCAGAGAGAAGGAAGTCCTGTAACTAAGGTTGGTGTAAATGGGGAAGGCAAGCAAGTGGATCAGAAACTTGCTCATAGGAAAGAAAGAAGAGAAGTACAAGCAGATTGATGGAGGAGGGAGTGAGATTGAGAGTCAAAGCCCCAAAGTGAAGCGTAGATGGAGCTTTGGAAGAAAATCAGTGAAAATAACAGAGCATAGACTGAGCTCTTCTTTTGATATAACTGACTCTGCTAAGCTCCAAATACGAGCCATCCTCCAATCTCTTCCCCTGCCTTATTCTCACATCCAAAACGCCGCAGCTACCAGGATTCAGTCTGCTTTTCGAGCTTACTTGGTAACCATTGTAATTAATTCTCACATTTTTGTGCTGTGGCTTTGCTTTCATTCTTGAATATTATTCTCCGAGTTTGAATTTCTCAGGGGAGAAAAGCATTGCGTGCTCTGAGGGGACTGGTCAAGTTGCAGGCTTTAGTGAGAGGTCACCTTGTGAGGAAGCAAACAACCACCGCACTGCGCGGCATGCATGCCCTTATGACCATTCAAGTTAGAGCTCGAATCCACAGAATTCTCTTGGCTCAACAATCAACCCTTCTCCAGAACCAGCCCTCACAACTTCAAGTGAGTTTTCCTCATACCATTATGCTTAACTGTGATTTGAATTCAATCTGAGCCCTTCCGGGAATTGTTTGTGTAGGAATTAAAGGATACGAATCTGAGAGAATTGTCAAGAGTTATTAGAAGCAGAAGTGCCCGTCTAGATGGTCCACATCGTAAGTGCAGAGATCATGATTCCAGGACACAGAGTTCAAAGCATGTTTCTGATCTTTGGGTGTCGAAGCGACACCATCAATACTCAGCACCAAACAGCCCAGCAGACTACTTGGCCATGTCTGGATTAATAAATCCAGCAGAGGGCTTGTCCACTTCTCTGAGACATCAACAATCATATTCATGCGAGCCAAACTACATGACCAGAACAGAGTCATCACGGGCCAAAGCTCGGTCTGAGAGTGAACCAAAACAACGACCCAAACGTGGGATCAGACACATCAACAATAATAAGCCTATGGAGCCATTGGATGGTCGAACGCAGCAACGTTCACTCTTGGCACTTAAGGCGAGAAATTCAATTTAACGGGTTAGTGATGTGTTGGATGAATGGCTGGTTGGTATTAGGGGGTTTCTCTTGTAGTTTCAAATGTTAGTTTGTAATGTAGCACTTTCGAAACGGGCCCCTAGTCCTTGTCGGCACCAACAACCCGTTATTTTGGAGCAAAAATGCAGTATGAAACATTATCACGAATTGCTGCTGCATGTAAGGCAAAGTGGGTAACGCAAGCATACGAATAGCAGCAGAATACCGTGAAGTTGAGGGATCCAAATTTTTAAATTGCAGTAACTGAGCAAATTTTCTTCTTGTAAATAAGAGTTTCTCTTCCGTTTTGTAAATTGACCTTCTCATCCGGCATAAACCATTACGTATAAAATTCATCACACTGCATGGAATTTTCACATCTAATTAAAGGAATATCGCTGCAGCTGTAGTGGATACACCATTGGCGTTGCCTTCAATTTTATATCCTGAATCATGATTGATTGCTCTTTTCTTCCCTTTTGAGCAAAGGATAGGAAAGGAAGCAGAGAAATAGGATATATTAAGAATATTCTTTTTTTAAAAAGAAAATGGAAGTTTGTCGGGAATTATAACATGAAGATGTCTGTTTCTTCCTCTATCAGATTGTGAGCTAGGCTTAACATGATTCGGTGAGTGGGGAAAAAATGTATGCCGAATCTTGGCAATCTACTAAATCAGCAGCAATCTAATTCCGAACATTCTACGAAAAGAAGAGGAAAAAGGCTACCCTACAAAGTGGTTCCTAGTTAGAATTATAACTAAGTACAACAGTTTAAACTTTAAAGGGATTCTTCATGGTTGAGTGTTTTCTTTGAAGCTTTTACTCAACCAGATAGCAGTTTCACGTGGAGAGACCTTTCCAGGTCCGAAGGGTTTCAACAAGACCCCAAGTTCTTCATACCTTTCCTGTCGTAGCAACCTAGCGCTAAATTCGAGCAACCCTTCCAAAGCTTCAGCTCTTTGTTGGTATGATGAAGTGTCAAAATGCCGGCGGTGCCACTCTGAAGAGGTATGGCTTGATGCACCGGCAGTTGCATTTTGATCGGAGGACCCACTTCTCACCTCATCATTTTCCTGTTGCATATTGGATTTGGTCCTCTGTAAAGCATCCGTCAAACTAGGCCTGACAGCAGCTCTATCAGATACCTGAACAGTGCATTTATCTTTCATGATTGAACGATCATCACAAGGAGGGGAGGCTGAGGAACCCTGTGCGGAGGTTGATGAAGTTCTATTAACGGGAAACAGTGGACCCTCATATGATGTTAATGGGAATTCAGCTATCCTGTCAATTCGGGGAGAGTTGACTGAAATATGAGGCGATTTTTCATGACCAAGAGCCGCACCTCTTTTTGGCAACGGAAATGATGCTCTGCGAGCTGTATTGAGGGATTTTCTGGTATTGTGCGAAATAGGATGCTGCAAGCAATCGTTCAATTATGTCAAAAGGAACCCATATAATATAGCATTAGCATCCATTAACACAACCTGACCCCCTCCCTCAGCCCAAGAAAAAAACACAATAAAACACCAGCAAGCTGTCAATATGTCTTACAAGATCACGATCCTTTGAAAACTCCATCTGTTTCTTAGGGCTGGAGGAAGCTTTTGATGATGTCACTCTTGGAGTTCTGGAAATGCTTGTACTCCTGGAAACTCCTGGCTTACGGATTTTGTTCATTTCAGGGCTATCCCCAATGCACAGTTCTGCTAATCGATGGTTCAAATGATCTGTAGCACAATCTATTTCTAGGGTAGAGCATACTGAAACTTGCTCAGCTCCAGATATGCTAGGATTCAAAGTCCGGTCATTTTTAAAAGAATTCCTTTTAGCCCTGTAGGTGGCAGTAGGATAACCTCCTGGCTCCACAAATCTAGTTTTCTTTAAGTATTTGGAGTCTGGCCAATTGGCTGGGAGAGTACTTCGTCTGGGGTTATTGATTTTAAGATGGATCTTGAGAACATAAGGCTGCAGATGAGGGTGCCCAAGTAGCTCCGCAGCCTGCCACCACAAATACACTTCAAATAAAAAATACTGTTCCATGCAACATACTGAATTTGCCTGCAACTACTTGAGTGAATAGCGCATCAACCAGCAGCATACAGCATATTAATTGATATGATGCAAAGCGTTGCATGTTATTCATGGTACATAGAATTAATATTATCATTATTATTATAGGTCAAAAGAGAACCAAAGAATGTACATACACTAGGTCTAAGCTCTGGATTTTTCCGCAGCATGCTTTTAACAAGACCTCGACTGCCAAAAGGAAATAAAATATTATTAGATCAGCTGTATCACCCATAATATAAACATTGATTTACACTCCATCTGCTTCTAAATATAAGAGCCAGTTAACTTTTTTTGGAGTCTCCTAAGAAAGCTAATTACATTACTTTAAAGCATTAAAATTTATTTTTTTTCTTCAAATTATTTTTTTGACTTATAAATTAAGATATAATATAATAAAACACAACATATAATATGATTAAATAACTTATTTGCTTCCTTAACTTTTCAAAAAAAAAAAAATCAACTGGATCTTATAATTAAAACCGGAGAAAGTATTATTTTACAGGAAAACCTACTTTCAGTGGTCTTTAATTAACCAACAGTTGGTATTATTGGGCAACTTTAGCCACTAGGTTTATGGGAATGATATCTATGCCAATGCAAGACTTGCAAATGTGATTAGCCAGGGGCAAAATTAACCAAGATGATTATGGCTGATAATGAAAGGTAAAACTTACAATGCACCAGAATACTTTGTTGGCAGTGGGGACACTATGGACTTGTTAATCTTGTTTATCAGCGCTTGTATATCCTGCTCAATGGAAATAAAAATAATAAAATTTTAAAAAGATGCAAGTCAAAATTCTACAAGTCTTCCGGAGATCATAAAGCCATGCACAAAGTTGAGTGCTCATAACTGATAGTGAAAATAAACTCAATGGTCAATAAACTACCAAATTCTAAAACATCAAATTTGGCAGGGAGAAACTCAAGTTCAGTGTTCAGTTCACAGAACAAAATGACAAAAGTTTCAGACCATCGATTTCATCCAATACAAAATAAACTGAATTATTTTCATACAGTAGTACAGATGATAGTGTTACACAAGCTCTGAAAAGACAAGCTGGATACAAACAAACTCTTTAATCAAAGAAAAAAACGAAACTTACAAATGCTTTAAAAGCAGGCTTATGTGCTGTCATTTCATATATACAACATCCTGGATGGTAGATTTTAGAGGTCATTAATACGTAGTTAACAAGACAATAAGAAATTTATTGAAGAGAAAGAATCATATAATTTGCAGATACTCACCCAAAGACCAAATATCTGATTTAGAACCATAAGGAATATCAGCAAGGAGCTCAGGGCACATGTAGCTAGGTGTTCCCACGACCTAAGTCAAAAGACAAAAAAGAAATCATTCTTATCATGCCAAAGTTAAAATCAGAAGTTTAACTCAACGTTTTCCCCAAAAAAAAAAAAAAAAGACTTACAGAAGAAGCAAGATCATCTGAAGTCAACATTTTGGCAAGCCCAAAATCACCTGCTTCGTCATTCAGTTCTTGTAAGCAAAATCGCAATGTTCATTTTCTTGCCTAAAAAGAGTAGTCTTCTTGGCAGAGAAACAAAAGAACAACTTACCGAGGCGTATGTCTTGATCTTTTGTCAAAAATATATTTGAACACTGCTCAGTATCACGTGGTTTTTTTAATTAGCACAGAGCTTTCAAGAGTTAGAAAGGAAACAATATCACTACTAGCAATTACAAAGAGATAACTGCAGCTAACCTTGACATCCCGATGAAGAATATGGTTCATGTGCAAGTAGTCAAGTGCCATAAGAAGTTGAACAAGCCACTTGCAAAGTTTCTGCAGAGAGAGAATTCTTTCAGACACACCTATGCTAACTGATATTTTAGACCATTTTCTCATACAGGGGGAAAATTTAAATGGTGATATGCTGTTAATTCAGTAGGGACAAATCACAGTACCTCCTCTGGAAAAAGAATGCCGTTTGCTTTTTTTATGGCTTCCGCCCTGTAATTAAGTCCATATTGATTTCAACAACACTGACAATGCTAAACTTTACAAAAGCCACCAAATAAAGAAGGAATTGAAAAACAAAAGAAAAAGACTTACATATCTCCACCCTCACAGTAACCTATAATAATGCACACATAGCAACCCTGAGAAGCAAAGCATCCACATAGACCAGCATAAAGCAGTTGACAATAGTGTTTGTATCATCAGCAACAATAGTAAATAAAGCACAAATTCTTATCATAGAAGGAAATAGATAAATCTTGACAGTGGCAGGGGTGTTAAACTTTATGTTTAAACAAGAAAGAAAGTTAACGTTAATTCTGATTGAAGATTAATACCAACAATCAAATTCAACAGTATTACAGCAAATGAACACAACAAACAACACATTCTAGGTTAGTGGTGCAAGAGATAAGACCAATGATCAAATTTCTTGAATTATTGTACAAAGACTGCTACAAGCTTATGAGGTTAAGCTTCAAGCAGAAGGCATTCTACTAATTTTAACTGAAGCGGACGAAGTGATTACCTTCTCTACCCATGAATCTTTATACTCCACAATGAATGGATTTCTAAATTTAGAGATTAGCTCCATCTACAAAGGAAAAGAACCGACATTTAAGAGACATCCTAAATCATATTTACAAGCATATTTACGCAAAATGTTCAAATTGCTGTCGGGTGAAACTGATAGTTGAGCCGTCAGTCTCTTCACAACAGAAGTCACAAGAAGCTCAGTTAATTTAATAGTTAAAATCGCTATCTAGCACTAACCTCCTGGTGCGCAGATCTACGAGATCTCTCAGTTTGGCGTGCCAGGCGGATCTTCTTCAGAACATATCTGTATAAAAAGAAACAGAAAAAGAAAACAGAACTTTCAGCAATGCATCATGGCATTGGCGTGTTGAATGAGCATAATAGTGTAAAGTAAATAATTTAACAGAAACAAATAAAAAGGCAATGCAGGTTTCTTTCTCACTTCTTCTTCTCGTGCTTATGCCTCACAAGAAGAGCAGAACCAAAAGCACCTTTCCCAATTTGCTCGAGTACTTCATACTGCTCCATGAGTTCAGCAAGAGATTAACCTTCACCTACGAGCGGAGCAAAATTAGCAAGTTAGGTCCTTTTGAAGTTGAAAGTCAAAAGTCAAAACAACAACAATCGAAAATATGGGATGAAGTTAATAGTGGTTCTAACTTCTAAGTGACATTTTTTTCCTGTTTCTCAAGATACAAGAATACAGAATAGCAATGCAGTAGTGATTATTCACAAAACTGAATCCAGCACACGGTTATCTATGATACAAATATTACAATGGAAAAAAAAAAGCAACATTTTAAATGCGTAATTAAACAGCAAGTGTTGAGGGAAAAAAAATACAGCGAGCTTTTAAAGCTCGCCGGTCACTACCAAAGAATATACAGCAACGTTAAGATGATGAGGTCTATGGGGAAAAAACTGACATTTGATCACATAAAGTCAACCACGAAAGCTCAAGGATCAGGGAGCAAAACGCTAAACAAATCTTTGGCAACGTATTATGAATTTGAGTAAAAAACAAAAATAGTAATTGGAGAGAATTAAGGTGGAAAATTGATGCTACGTTTGAGCAGCAGATGCATGACGAAACACCGACCTTAGAGCTCTAAAAAACAAATTGATGGGTGATAGCAAGATGAAAAGGCATGACACGTTAATTTCCATATATCTGTTCCAAACGGGCCACCATTACCGATAATGCGATTAAGGCATTGCGGCAAGAAAGAAAGCAATTTATAACAGGCAAGGAGCGTCGCAAAGTCAGATATGGGAGAAAAGAGTAGAATCGAAGTAAATCGAAGGAAGCAGTCAAATACAAGTGTGAAAATAGCAAGTACAAGAACCGAATAGGAATCGAGATAGTTGAAAAATATATAAAAACGAGTAAGATCAGGAGTGAAATGAAATTGAAACAAGAGGAAAATCGGGAAGACAAAATGCACCTGAGTGTAGTAAGGATGGAACAGATCGGAGGGATTCAAAGTGAGGGGAGAAGAGAAGAAGCGGAGAAAGAGAGGCGTGACATGGGGAGAAGAGGTGGAAGAGGACAGCGCTGTTGAGGAAGCAAGAGAGGAAGGAGGGGCAGGAGCGGAGGAAGTAGCAGAAGAAGCTCCGCCATTCTCGTTGGGAGTAAGAAAAGGAGAGAGAGAGGGGGCGGGTGTTATAGCATGATAGAGTGAGATTATTATATTATGGGAGTACTAGTACTGATTAAATAAAGCAGGGGAAGAGAGATTTTGGGTTTAAGGAGTGGATAAAGGATGAAAAAGAAAGGATGGGTCAACATGATGGAAGTGAACAGTGTGGCGGGAGCATAAATAGAGGAGATAATAAATGGCCTGTTGTGTCGAAAGAGGCAGAAAGTAAAAGAAGGGAAGGTGGGAGTGTCTCAGAGTCACAGAGACAGAGACAGAGACAGGGTCGACACCTTCCCAGTGAGCTGCGTGCGTTGGTCTTTATCGGCCTCCGTTCTCTTTCTTTTTTTGTCCTTCTCACCCGCGCTTCCTCCGTTACCCTCCATTAGCTGATTTGAGCCAATTTTAGTCAAAGTTAAATATAAAATTTTTATCATAAATTAAAATATAATATAATATAATTAATTTCATATAGTTCTCTTATCAAAAAATTTTTTATTTTAAATTTTTTAAGTTAAATTAAATGTTAAAAACATGATTAGAAATAGAGTTTGAAATTGATTTTCTTTTTCTAAATTAAAATGTATAAAAATAAAACTAGTTCTAATCTTTTTAGATTTTTCAGAAAACAATAAAGAAATGATTTGGTTAAAAGGAATTATAAAATGAAATAAGTCTTAGTGACAAAGTGGTGGCTTTCCTAAATTTTTAAAATAAATTGAGAGTTAATTTTGCATCAATTCAAATAAAAAACTTCAAGCAATCGCATTGAGTCTAATCTACCTAATTAATGACTAATCCTACTATCAAATTCATAATCATTTCTTAGATAAATTGTTGAAAACCACTTGATGTGTGTTTGAAAATTATTTTAATACACTTGGTTCCTCTTAATGAGAGCACACTTGCGACACTCGATTTGAATTAAATCCATCTCACACACTAGTAATCACATAGAATGCATAATATCATCAATACAAAAGACATAGGTTTAACATAAAATCCAAGTACACTAATACAAAATCCAACACAAGAGTAATTCAATCTAACATAGAAAAATTAACACTCATCTAAGTCGCACAATCATGTACCAATCCATAATTAATTCAACCAATAAAGTATAATACATGAATTGAGCAAATAGAAAATTAATAGACTCCCCTTTGTAGCACATTAAGCTCTAGCCACCAATTTGGACCACCAAGACTCAATGAAAAATTAGTAAATCATATGCCCGCAGCCACAACCACACTTCCAGTGAGAATCAAGAATTTCATGCTCAAATTGCTTATGGCTGAAAATGATGAATAATAAATGGAGCAATTAAGGTAGGTAGAGGGTTCAATAATGGAACAAATGGGTGTAATGAAGATGATGGTGATGAAAAGAGAGGAGTGTAGTCACGATGGTGACTGAGGGTAGTCTCGGTGGTTTACGATGGAGTAAGAAGAAGATAGCAGTAATGGTGATGGTGATGATGATGGTCAATGGCTGGAAGAGAAAAGGAAGATGGTGGTGCTTGACTGATGGTGATAGATCTTAGTGGCTGACGGCGGTAATGGTGGTCTTTTTCTTTCGCAACGCTCTTTGCCTCCAGCTCCCTTAGTCATGGTGAAACTCCCTCTTCCTCCAGCTCGCGATCTCTAGGTCTCTAAGAATTAGTCACAATGAAGCTCCCTCTCACTCTCATCTCCAGCTCTCTCTCTCCAAACCAATCACTTCACCCTCGCCACCGTAGCTCTCATTTCAGAACCTCTTTCTCGTGGCACTACACTCTTTTCTAATACTGTAGCGCTTCTCTTTCTAAAAAAAACCCGCAACTCATACTCCCTCAACTCCAGCTCTAATTCCTTGGCAAAACGCCTCACTTAATGGATGGACTAGTGGGTCATTTCTGGAATTCATGGATTGAATTGTATTTCTTCAATTTTGAGCCCCAAACTGTCATTTTGAAATCTGGTGCAAATTCTTCAAACTCCTAGCATTCAAACCAATAAAGCCAACATCAATTATTCCAAAAAAAATATAAGAGTAATCACAATAATTATGCCAATTTTATTCATTTTTCACACTTTTCATGTAATTCATTATTAATCCAAATTAATCATAAATAATGCATTTTTGGCTCAATTAACATGATAAAATCCACCAACAGAAGTTCGTACAGATGGGTAGGCATTTACGTCACACCCATATGTTCCTGGGTTCGGTCCTAGAGAACAAAAGGTGTAGAGAATTTCTGTTGGGAGTTTTCTCTCTTGGGGCACCTCAAAGAGGTGGTTACCTTTCGAGCCTATTTGATTGGGGGCACTTGGACTAGTTGATTCGCGGGCTTACCGGATCCGGGAGCTCATATTACGGCTAGATACCAGGACTCGGTGAGTTCGTGGACTAAAAGTCCACCATAAAAAATGATAAAATCCACATTTAACCATGAAATAACATGTAAAAATATGGTGCAATTACTCGCCCTCAGATTTAACTTTGGAAAAATTGTCTTTAGTTTTAAAGAGAAAAATGCTTTATGGAATTGATTTTTATTTTAATGAATAATGTTATATTATATAGGTTAATGATAGAATGTAAATAAGGAAATGTCATTATGAGAAAATGTGTGTGAGAGTGCAAATATAATAATGACAGAATCACAAACTAGCAAAAACTAGTAATTAAGAGCATGATAGGAGGAGAGATTTATGGGAACTAATTCTGATTTTTTAATACTCCCCATCAATATGAAGAATATATATCAATCATTTCCAAATTGTCTTAAAAACCTTTAAACTTGGGATATTCCCAGAGGCTTTATCATAATATCTCCAATTTGATTTGTGAATCTTATGTGGGATAGATCCATGACACCTGCTATAATTTTTTCTTTAACAAAATGTTTATCTAACTCAATATGTTTTGTTTCATCATGGTGGACTGGATTCATGACCATTTCAATACTGGCCTTGTTGTCACACCAAAGTTCCGTTGATCCCTTAAATGGAATTCTTAATCCCTTTAGTAACCTGGTAACCCAAATCCCTTCACACACCCTATCAACAACTCCTCTCAATTCTACTTCTGTATTGCTTCTTGATACCATAGTCTGTTTTTTACTTCTCCATGTGACCAAATTTCCCCATACATAAATATCTTGCAGTTGATCTTCTAGTTTCTCTATCCCTTGTATGATTTACATCAATATAAATTTTGATATTCCTAGCATTGCTCTTTTCAAAGTAGATTCTTCTTCTATGATTAAGCTTTAGGTAGCTTAGTATTATGTATACTTCTTCAATGTGCTCTTCTTGTGGTTGATGCATAAATTGATTTATTATACCCACTGCATAACTAATGTCTGATCGAGTATGAGTCAAGTATATCAGCCTCCCAATGAGTCATCTATATCTTTCAGAGTCAATCGAAACACCATCTAGTTTAATTTCTAGATGACATCCTTTTTTCCATTGGCATACCTTCAGGTTGTACACCTAACATCCATGTTTCATGCAACAGATCAAGAGTATATTTTCGCTGAGACATGTGATACCCTTTTTTGTTTTTGCCACTTCCATCCCCAGAAAATATCTCATTTTACCAAGATCTTTTACTTGGATCTCATTAGACAAGCCCCTTTTTAGCTTTGCAATGGAATCTTCATTAGTTCATGTGATAACTATATCATTAACACAAACAATCAGGATAGTAACAAATCCATTGTCATTTTTGAAAAATATAGTATCATCTGCTTGGCCCATCCAAGTCCTCTTATTAAATTTGTGAACCTACCAAACTATACTCTGGGAGATTGCTTTAGCCCGTATAGAGGCTTATTAAGTTTGCAAACTAAGTTGTTAGGAGTTAGAACTCCATCTGTAATTTCTATGCACACTTCTTCCAGGTCATCATTTAGAAATGCATTTTTAACATCAATATAATGAAGCGACCAATCCAAGTTAGCTACAATTGATAACAATATTTGGATAGTATTGAATTTTGCTACAAAAGTGAAGATTTCTTGGTAATTAATTATATAGGTTTGAGTATACCCTTTTGCAACTAGTCTTGCCTTATACTTATTTATGCTGCCATTAGGATTGAACTTATGTGTAAAAATCTACTTGCACCCTACTAGTTTATTTCCTTTGGAAAGAGTTGTGATCTCCCAAGTTTTATTTTCTTTGAGGGCTTTCAGCTCTTCTTCTACAACTTTCTTCCAATTTGAATCAGTTATAGCTTGCTGGAAGGTTTTTATTATTTTGATTGATGTACTATTTACAATGAATCTCTACATCCTAGAATACAAGTTGTCATATGAAACAAATAGTTGAATTGAGCATTGAGTACAAGATTTTACCCCTTTTTTTAGAGCAATAGGCCATCCAAACCCGTTAGGCTCTAATCCCGAGTTGGAGTCATGATTATTTTGTTGAGTAGAAGAGACATTTCTACCATCTGCTCTTGAGTTTGTCCATCATCTTGTTCAGATGTTGCATCTACCCCAAAATTGATTTTGACATTTGTTCCAAGTTTATTAAGTGAAATAAGCTCAGATAAAGATGGAACAAATTCAGGTTGAGGTGGAGTAGGTTTAGGTAAAGATGGAATAAGTTCATATTAAAATGGAGTAGGTTCAATTTGTTTACCCATTCAAAATCTGTGTACTCTCCTTAAATGGGTAATTTGGGATAGTATGCATCCTCCTCATAGAACACAATATTTTTAGAGATGAATAGTCTTTTGGAGATAGGATTATAATACTTGTACCCTTTTTTAGTAGAGGAGTAACCAAGGAAGATACACTTTTCAAATTAGGCACTAAATTTGGTGCCGTCATGTTTATGAATAAAGATAACACATCCAAACACCTTTTGTGATAATGGATTAATAAGAAGACAAGTGGGAAAGGATTCAAGAAGTTTGTGAATAAGTGTAGTGTAATGAAGTACTTTGGAATGCATTCTATTTATGAGATAAGCGGCAGTGAGAACTGCATCACCATAAAAAAATGGTAGGTACATTGCATTCCATTAACAAAGTTTTGGTTACTTCCAAAAGATGTCGGTTTTTTCTCTCGGCAACACCATTTTGCTGAGGGGTATAAGGACAAGAGATCTGATAATGGATTCCTTACTAGTCAAGAAACCCTTTAAAGGTAACACTCATGTACTCTTCTGCATTATCACTTTGAAGGACCTTTATTGACCTTTGAAATTGGTTTCTTACAAAAGTACAGAAGTTTTGAAAAACTATGGCTACTTTTGATTTTTCCTTTATAAAATAAACCCAAGTGGTTCTAGTGTGATCATAAATAACAGTTACAAACCATCTTGCATTGGTGAGAGTTTTTATTTTTGCCAGACCTCAAATATCACTGTGAATTAAAGTGAATGGTGCTGATAGTGAGTAGAATTGTTTGGGATAGGAAGAGCGGGTTTGTTTAGCGAGTTGACATGTTTCGTAATGAAAAGCAATAGAGTTTTTATTAAGCAGACTTAAAATACATGCTTCATATAATCATAACTGGGATAACCTGTACGATAATGCCATAGAAATACATCATTATTTTAAGAATTTAAGTTAACTAGTGGCTTTCATGCATTCCAAGTGTCTTTATTTTGTGAATCTGAATCTTCAAGGTAGAAAAGTCCATCATACTCTCTAGAACTCTCAATCATCCGTCCTTAGGTGAAATCCAAAAAAAAAACATGAATCATTGTCAAAGATTACACGACATATTTTTCCTTTAGTCAATTTGCTTATAGATATTAAGTTACAAGTAAACGTCGGTACAAAGAGAACATTATGTACTTTCAAGTGATTAGAAAGTGTAACTGCTCCAATACCCTCTACTGGAGTGAAAATACCATTAGCTACTTTGACTTTTAGATTCTCATGACATATCTTTAAAGAGATAAATAAAGTATGATTACCCGTAATATGATCTGTGGCTCCGGAGTCAGCAATCTAGGTACTATCACTACCTATTGCAACATTAAGAGCTATTATTGAGTTAACTGATTGTACCAAATTAACGCTGGATGAGGGAAAAAGGTCAAATGATGGTGCAATTACAAAGGAATGAGGGAAAAAATATGTGAAAATGGCAATAAGGTTCTAAGGACTAGGCATATTGATAAAAAAGTTTCACAAAAAATTTTACTACTCAAGAGATCCTAAAAGACTTTTATGAGAATAAGTCCAAAAGATAACAATAAAAGGAACACATTCCCCGTCATTCATGACAAATTCTTTGCTCCCACTCATGGAAAAAAAAAGAGGAAAATTAAGCAAGAAAGGTAAGGTGTGTCCTAAGGCGTTTTATCTCCCCTTATAATCTCATATGGAAAGCTTAAACTTTTCACTTTCATCTACTCTCTTAGAGGCTATAATCTGATTTCATTTTTTTTTTAATGTGGGTGTGGTGGATTAAGGATGAAGGGTTTGAAAAAGGTTAGAGCTTGGGTTCATTTGTGGAATATGTACTCTAACCCAAGTAAGTAATGTAAATACTTTGTGAACGACATTATCTTTAGTACTGAACTTAGGGTTTCATTGTATTTAGGTAGAGTTGTGACAAAATGTGCTATGTTTTTAAGTGGCAAGGAATAAATGTGATAAATATATGTTTACTTTAAATTTCTAATATAATGTAAAAAACGTGTTGTTAAAACCAACAGTCGTAGTTGTTAATAAGGCTGTTATAGTTGTTAATACATATTTAGGTATGGTTGTGACAATATATGCTCTATTTTTTGATATGGTAATGGAGTGAATGCTATATTTTAAAGTGACAATGAATGAATGTATATTTTCTTTAAATTGTTGATATGATGTAAAAAAACTTCTTGTTAAAACTAACAATTGTAGTTGTTACTAAAGTTGTTACATTGGTTAATACATATTTGGGTAGGGTTTTGACAATTTTTGCTTTATTTTTTGGTATGATAACAGAGGGAATGTTGTGTTTTAAAATGGCAATGAATGAATGTGATGAATGTATATTTACTTTAAATTGTTGATACAATATGAAAAACGTGTTGTTAAAACCAACAGTTGTAGTTGTTAAAAAGTATGTTACAGTTATTAATAATATTGAATGTTGCAAATTGTTATTAAAGATGGCTAGTACATAAGGAAGAATTTAGTTTGTTTCTTCCATGTGGGAGGGAAGTTTTTTAATGGTGGAGAAGATGAAAGTTGATATATTGGTGGTTTTGTGAGAACAAGATGCATAAAGGAAGGCATAATCTATGAGAAGTTTTGAAAAATTATATCATCTATAATTGGAAAGAAAGTAATGAAATTCGTGTGAAATTCACATTAACCTTTGAAATTTGGTGTAATTACTACATAGACATTAACAACTAGCTATATTTCATATTTGGATGTTTTATGATAGCAAGTTATATGATCATACTGTACTTTATGCATTGTTAATGTAGGCTCATATAGTTGTCAAACCAGGCACATGCAGTTGTCAATGTATAAATTGTAACAACAAAAACAAACAATTATTAACTTCTAAAAAAAGGAATATGAACTTGTTTAAAGGAAAATATATTGTCAAAACGGGTATATAAAGTTGTCAAAACATATACATAGGCTTACTAATGTAGCATGATGGAGTTGTCAAAATCTCCAGGTGGAGTTGTTTTTTTATTGAAAGCAGTACAAGGCACAATCACGTACTAGCCCTTAGTTTATCCCCCGCAACATGGTCCATAATGAAATCTAGTGAAGTCAAGAAATTGACTACCCCAGCACTTGAATCCAAAGCATGCTTTGCCAAACAATTAG
>JBAGKO010000010.1:925143-935711 GCA_037177275.1 Acacia concinna
TCATCTGTCAATGCTATTGCTGCTCCCATTATATCCTATCAAACCGGCTAGTTGAGGTTTGGCATTAGAAATTATTACGTAATATGAGAAAGACCCATATCATATATTTACTTTACAATAAGTTATTTTTAAGTCATTCAAAACACACTAAGTTTAAGGGTTTTATCACTTTATGAGTCTACATTGTGAAATTGAATTAATCTTTATTTAAACTTTTGTAATCATAAACTCGATTAAATTCACAAATTCATATATGGAGTTTACTGTTTTTACATTTTTATCCAATAAAATTGTATTAACTCAACTCTTAAACTTATAGTATGTTAGTCATTTTATCATATTTAATTACTTTATATATAAACTTTATAAAAATTTCTTTTATTAGATAGGATATATGGTAAATATCGATGGATTTAATTTTATTTATTCATTTTTTAAATATATTTGAATTAAATTATTGTCATTTTTATATTTTTAACACCAATTTATTAATAAAAGTAAACTCTTATAAATTTGTCATTATTTTATAATTCGAATTTACGTTCTTATTACAAATTTATTTAAATTAGCGTGTCTGACAAACTTAACACATGGTCCATCCCATTACAAATGGGGAAATGCCCCCACCCCCAAAAAAAAAAGTTATTTTCTCCCTCTCTCTTTTTTTTTTTCACTCTGACTCCTTCCCCTTGTTTCCCAACACTTTGTTAACTTTTACATGATTGATTAACATGTCTCCAATTCATTAATAGGTGTAGCTCATACAGACTCATTCCTCAATCCCCGCCTCCAATTCTATCTAACACCCACACCACATTCACTAGTTTATCACGTGCCTCTTAAATCCTGTTCCTCTTTTTTCTTTATTCACCTTTTTTTTTTTTAATCCGTTGTTCCAACCAGCACATTCAAAATGGCGCACTGTTTTAGGCCCAATCCATTGCAACAGAAAAGCGGTGCTTAATCTATGAAGCTGATTGCCCATTTATTTACCGCGCCAACCACCACCAAAAATGAAAACACCGGATGATCCAACTGCTATCCACCTCTGACCCCAACATTGACTATTATTAAGAATATGAACTCAAGTACCCTAGAATATTTGCAAGTATTAAAGGGGCGTGACAATGATTTGAGGCAAATCTAAGTATTAAAGTGAGTGTCAAAATCAAAACCTTATCCCTTGTCTGCTCCCACTCTTATCGGCACCTCATTCTTGCCCCCTCCATTATCACTATCATTCCCCACCTCATAACATGCCTTCCTCTGAATTCAAGAGGCTCCGCTCCCCAACACCGCCCAGGACCACCTACTACTTTGCTCCCTCCACGATATGGATAATTAATTAGATACGGACACTGTACGCTGTGTGCGCCGTTCGATTCCAAGGTTGTTGCTTTTCTTATATTTAAATCATTATCCGACATGCCCAAGATTCCTCTGATGATAGATGCGTGGATTCGAGAAGCCCATGAGGCCACCCAGTGGTTGGAGGACTTGGAGAGCAGAATCAAGCACGAACGTCTCATCCACTCCGCTTCCGTACACTCTGCTCGATCCAAGTTACTGGAGCTCGGAGCCAAACTTGATCGCCTCGAATCCTTATTACGTAACCTACCGGCTAAACCCATCTTGTACACTCCCTCTCTCTCAAATCTTCCATTCTCGTTCTTCGCAAGCTCATTGAAATTCTGCTCTCATTTTGTGAGCAGCCCTTTCCTATGGTGTAACATAAATTGCTTTCAGTATTTTGATTTGATAACTGCGCTACTTAGATTGTGAATAAGTTGCTTGAGCAGCAGATCCGCTTCCTGATGATTTGGTGGATTTACCATAGAACTAGAGAAGAAAGATTTGCTTTAGTCAGTAACGTATGTCTACAGTTAATTTTCAGAACAGATGAAGATGTGGAATATCGGTGGAAAATGCTTAAAGATATCCAGCTTAGAACAAAATCACTGATTTCTAGTATCTCCGCTGTGCCGTCGCCAAACTGGTAAGAGGCTGTTGATGGCCTTCCTTTTCAAACTACTGGAAGCTAACCGAACCAGTTTTGATTCAACCACTAATTTGTCTGTACTGAGTACTTTCTTAGTATCTTGTAATTAGATATTTCCCCATGTCTTAGAAACAATAGAGTGGTAAGCGAGGGCATAATAAACATATGGTAGGAATTAGCCATCGGGTATCCTTGGTGTAGCGCTAATTATTTGAAGAGTCAGAGAATCATATGCTTTTGTATATATGTGGTCATTATGTATGTATTATATTCATAGATTTTGATCGATAGGCACTTTCGTTTGGGTACTTGTGGCTCTGTTCAGGTCCAGAGATGTTCCCGTGGCAGATTCTGAGGAATTCAACGTAAGCCCTGATTGTTATGACCAAGGTGCAAAATAAGTGCCCTTTCTTATTGCTTCCCTTCAGTTTCATACACTATTTAAAGTGATATGCAGAATGAAACTCAGTCATATCGCTTCACTGTAACTATTTTTGGTTATGATCTGGTTCACCCGCACCGTGTCTCATAATTTTTACTTTATTGCAGATCAGGGGAAAACCTCATACCCCGAAGACAACACACAGTTGCTGAGACCTCTTGTGGTAAGATTTTGTGACCACGAAAACTATGATCCTTTACGTACATTCGTTTTATAGAATCTATTTGGGTGTGTTGGTGATGTGGCAGCCAGATGCGGCAAGCAGGAGTGAGGGGCAGTTAATTATTAGTTCCTCAATGTCAATGTCAATGTCAATGTCTTGGGTGTGGAAGGCTTGCTCCACAATCTTGTTATTCATGGCAGTAGCTGCTCTTGCATTTTTTCTAGCTCTTCTCTGCACTGCCTTCTGAGTTCTGACGCCATCATCAACACTTCAATTATTCTCGGCTAACCCTGTGTGTGTGTGTGTGGCAGAACCTTATTTTTTTCAAATTAAATGTGTTTATATGCATGTATATTCTCCGTTTCTTACTTCAAGACAGCATCTCTCTATTGGTGTGTTTGCCTAGAATCTTGCGATAAATAAGTCGTATTCCTCAAATTCAATATTTCATAATTCATATTGATTATCAGACATTATGTTGCACAGTTTTGTAGTACCTTGGATCATGTTAAGCAAGTGAGGAGGCATTTGATGAGAAATTTGTTTAACCTACCAAAACACACATGCATCCAAAATCAAAGTGCTTTGCAAAAGAAATTAATATACTCCCTGATTTTACGTGTCATCTGTTATAAACACTACACACACACTATCCTACCCGTAAAATTGCACACTTATTTATTAAAATAACACTTTTGCCCTCCTTTTTATATAAATGCCACATAGTTTTTTAAACTGTTGAGCAGTACTCAATTTGGTGTATACGTTAACAAGTAAAATTGAGACTAAAGGAAAAATTTCACTGCCACAGACAAATTAAAGTAAAAAAAAAAAATCTGTTTTTGGATTAAAAACACCAAATTACACTTTTGCCAAATATAAACACCATAAATATTCAGTCAAAAAAAAAAAAAACACCGTGAATATTTGCCAGCCTCATCATTAAGATCACGTGGTACCAAAAATAAAAAGGAAAGGAAACTACGTAAAAATAAAGCTACATGGAGTAGTTGCTAAGAAATTCGATTCTTGTGTAAAGTAACAAGTTTTAGGAGTAGCCAAAGAAAAAAGGTAAAGTTCGTTACTCAGTGGGCGATGTGATTTTGATTTTCATAATTTTGTTAAAAGTCAATATTATATGGTTGAGGCGTTGGAAGCCAGCGTTTAAGGGCGTTAGTTTTCGAGTTATATATATATATACATAAACAAGGAGAGTGAAGACGCATGCAATACATGATACTTTACTGACGAAGAAATTCGAAGCGTTGAAACCGCCAAATCTGAATCCAAAATCACGACAATGAACATTGCGGTTGTGAATAGCTCTACGATCACGAAGTTTGTGGATGACAAGAACGCGTTTGATGAATTCGTGAGGGAATGGCTTGTGGTGCTTGACGAAGATGGCGATGGAGTGCTTTCGCCGGACGATATTCGCGGGGTTTTCTGCAAGTTATTGCCGTTAGGTTACTATCCGCGAGAAAAGGACGACATCGATGGGCTGTGCGGATCTGTATTCGAGAGGTTTGATGAGGATCGAGATGGATCGCTGGATGGGAATGAGTTCAAGTCCTTCATGACGGAGATTATGAATGCCCTTGCTCGTGGCATCGGTGGCTCTCCCCTCATTGTCGTTCTTGAACATGGTAGCTTCCTTTCCAAGGCTGTTCAACACGAATTGGCTACAGATTGATCTCCTTCTTCATCCCGCCTTTCCTTTTATTTCTCCTTTCCCTTTTCTTTTCTTTTCGTTTTCCTTCCGGCCTCTTTAGTGGTCCGAGTTCCGACCTCGACATGTGATTTGTTCTTTCATTCGTTTCCTTACTTGTCATTTTTTTTTTTAAATTTATCATTTGGTTATAAATTGTCCCTCATATTGAGATCTGAAATTTTTAGTTGAAATAATTCATGGGTGGAAATGATGCACCAACAGAAGACAATATGCTCCAAATTTTGATTGCAAGTAATATGCTAATTAATTTGTTCTTTTCCGGTCGGTCGAAATGCCTCCCGCCGATGGTTAACCCGTAGTTGCAAATTTTTTCATGAAATGAGAGAAAACCTCATGAATTTCCCCCAAGAATGACTCTTCAGCGAAATTCCTCACTGTGCTGAGTGAACCCTTGGCATGGATTTTAATGGAATCTACGGCCATAACTTTAAAATTGCGGGTTTAAATCTTATCAATTCAAAAACTTTAAGCTTGAAAGTGTGCACTAGCCCTAATGAACCTAAAAGCCAACTCGCCTAAAACTTTTAAGAAGTTGGGGGAGCGAACAAATTGGTATTGGGCCGTAAAGTCCAATTCCTAACATGTTGGGCCAATAGTCAAAACTGGTTTAAGAGTGGCATCGCCATTTCATATTTCTCTAATTTGTCACTTTGTCTTCGTTTTTTTGGTGACCGCGTAAGCTCTAAAAAGAAATGAATAGAAATCAATACTAGAACTTTTAACAAAGGCTAATAATAACTTGTGAGCGAAAAGCACGCGAGCACGCAACATGAGATTATTTATATTTTGTGTTAATTAATTAGTGGATGATGCGCTTTACATCGTAGTGAAAGAGAAGGAATTAATGAGTTGTATGAAGTAGGGTAGTAAAAATACTAGTACATGCGTGTGTGCATTAATTGGAAAGGACATGATTTTCAAAACTGGGCAGCCGCCTTTTACCTTTTGGATGGGACCATGCTTAGTCACCTAGATTTTTAGTTATCTTCAATTTAATCTGGTGTGCGTAACTTTCAGGCACCCGTCTTTCTTTATGTTTATCGTAACTTAGCTTTATGCTCCAAACAAGCATGCATTTATGCTCTAATATTGGTGCGTGATTAACATATTACCATAAAATGACGACATTATCCAAAACCAAGCTCCTTTAATTTGTGGTTCTCTTTTGACTCATCGTTAGCTGCCCTTTACTTCTAGAAGCTCTCAACAACCGCAGTACGTACGTAATATTTGGAGCTCCATTGGGTCATTGAGGACAAGCTTCTATCTTATAATTTTAGCTTTTCACCATCTAGTTGCAACCTTACAACTGTCTCTGGTATTTATCTTGATTTTTAATTTTTCATCTGTAAAGCTTGATTGTGAAGTCTTTTTTTTCACTTATTTGATCACAACTAGCAATATTTTATAAGGGTAAGTGTCATTTTCATCTCAAAAGTATTGCATGATGGGCAATTTTATTTTAAAAATTTGCAATATAAGACAATTCTGCCCTCCACTGACAAATACTCCATCAAATGTTTGCCACACAAAACAAACATACACGTAGGGTTACAGGGTGGATTAGAGATGCGGCATGTTGTTTAAGAGACGGAGGTCGACAAGGTTTGTGGGTTTCTGCAATACTCTGTCCCTTTTAGATGAAGTAGGTGAGAAGTGTTAATGGCTTTCATTCAAATCACACCAAATCCTTATGAAACCCAGTGAAGCGAGCAGAGGAGGCAAGAATGAGTGAATGACAAAGCAGAGTGGGAGCAATGGCTAAGTTGGTGTTTGCGTCTTCAACAAGCAGAAGCAAGAGGAGGGTCGTCATGCTGATCAACCTGCTTTCTGTCTCAATCTCTCAAAACATTCTTCCCATTCCTTCTTATCTTTGTCCATTCCCAAAAGGCATTTCCCACATGTTTTCTCTAACTTCAATCTCCCTCTGGCCAAGTGAACCAGCATTTTGCCATCTCATTCTTTATCCCTGACCACATTTCATAGCCACTACATGCCACTGTATCACTCAAACGGCCTCCATTAGGGCTACGTCATTGGAGGTCAAAATTGCCCCTCATCTAATACTTTTGGGGTGAAAATGGCACTTAACCCTATTTTCAAACTTCTTGTTTAAACATCCTTTTTAAAAACTTTTATGTCTTGGAATGTATTTAAATTAGTAGCACGCTTGTTCCTGACAACAAGGTGGCTTTGTCGAAATTTTATCTTATATTACCAAGAATTAAATTTATTGTATTTTAGCTAGCAATGAATGCATGTCAAACAAGGACTTGATTTAACGGCCAAGCATTTTACTTAATATGAAAGTTGATAAAACCTAGACCATACAGATTTGTTCTTGGATGGTCCATATTTAAATTTTAATAAAGTGATGAGTTTTTAAATGAAAAACTAATTTTTGAAAATTTCAAATTCTATATTCTTTAGAAGAATTTTTTTAAAAAAATATAAAACTTTAAAAAAATTAAATGTAAGCTATAAGATCAAATTTAAACTGTCAATATTTGATGAATATTTAGTAGGGAAACCAAGTCTGTGAATTAGGGAATAACTATAATGTAATATAATGAACACGGGTATGCATGGGTCACCACAATATAAGGCTAGTCATAAGATAAAATAAAATAAGATTGTAATGATTTAAGGTTGTTAAATTCCGGAAAGATATGGATGAATAGATGAAGGGCGATTTGGAGAGGGTCGCTTTCGGGAGTGTAATTGATGCGGTAAATAATTGAGGGGAACAACGTACGTACGTAGGATAAAAAGAACAAGTGTTGTACGACAAGCCGACGTCAGTAGCTAGTGGAAAAGTCAGAAGGCATCCATGGAAAGGCAGGACGGGATTCAGTCACTACTGATAAAACAAGAAGGCTAGCCTGTTAGTTTTGTTTTTTTTTTTTTTAATAGAAAACGGGTGTGTGCGTGTGTGCGCGTGCAGGCTCAGTTGAGCATAACGTCAAAGGCCTATGCGGCAATCAAATAAAGGGAGAGAGATAGAACGTACGGGGCGATCCTTATCGTGGGGAGAAATATTAAAGATGTGAAAAAGAAGGACGTTGAAAGTTGAAAAAGGTAGCCATCCACTAGGCATTAGGCATTAGGCATTAGGCAGGCTGAGAGACATGCAAGCATATAAAAGAGGAAAGCAGAGGATCCACAAGATCTCGATCTTCATGGTATGATATGACTCTGCTAGAGGGCGTCCCTGTCGCTGTCCGTGTTATTATATTGAAGACACTCTGCTTCTCCATCATGCTTCATGCCTCTTATTATTTTGCCAAGAAGTAAACATTGATGGAACATATGTGTGTCAAAAAAATAAAATAATTTTATATTGTTTGGAAAAAAGAAGGTTTAATGATATATAAAATATTTTGTGATATTAGGCTTGTAAAAGGGCCTAAGTAGGCTCGCACACACAACAATAAGCCTTCAATAGGCAAGCGCAGTTGAAAACCTTCGATTTCCCCCTGCGAGCTAGTAAATATGGGTTGGGTACTTTTTGTCAAAATATTTTTATGAAAAATATAAAATTATTTTGGATATCTGAAAAATCTAAAATTATTTTTTTTGGATATAATGGCTTACCGGACATACCCAATTTTTCAAGATTTTGAAACTGAATCCTTACGGTTGCAGAGGTTATGATAAGACCTTATGATTCTTGTCTCTCAAACGTCTACAATCGAAGCTATTCTTCCTCAACATTCGAAACGGAGCAAAATTTTTGGGCATAGCGTTTGTAACCGGAATTCAATGGCCATTAACGTGTTTTAATCCTTTCTCAACGAATACCTTAGTCCACTGCCTATAAAAGGCATTGCCTGACAAGAGGTTCAGGCACCTTGCTCAAAACTATCGAGCTCTCCTCTCTTCCTCTGCATACTTTCTCTCATCTTATGTGCTTCTTCCCTTGCTGCTTGCATACATTTTGTTGTTTTGTTCACTCTGTTTCTGCAAAAAGAATATGTTTTATCTTAGGAGTGTCGCTTCCAATCAGCTTGCGGCGGCGGTAGCTCTTAAATACAACGTCTAGTGACGTGACTCAGATTGATCGCTTTACTTTTGGGAACTGGGCTAACATCTCAAGAGCTAATATGACTTATATTCCTCCTACTGCTTCTACCATGAACAATGTTGCTGCTTCCAAGCCAAGTGGTGTTACTGTCGCTGCTATTCTAATGGCGGTGCTTATGCCGAGGAAGTTTCCTAACATATCCAAGATAGAGCATTTTGATGGAAAGAATTTCATACACTAGCAGGAACGTGTCTACACTGTTCTTTACATGCATGCCGTGGCTGTTGCACTTACACAGTCTGCTCCTCCACAAGATGCTGACCAAGTCCATAAGAATGCTTGGACCTATGCTAATAAGATTTGCAAACACACTCTCATTACTACTTTATCTAATGATTTGTTCGATGTGTATCATGTCTACAAAGAGGCAAACGAAATATAGGGATCACTTGCTCTCAAATACACTACTAAAGATGCTGGGAAGCAGAAGTTCGTGGTAGGAAATTTCTACATATGAGAAATGACAGACGGAAAAGACATCAAAGCTCCAAATCAACGAGTATCATAAACTGCTTGAGGAGCTTCAAGCGAAGAAGATCAATCTGCCAGAAGAATTTGTGGATGATATACTGATTGAAAAGCTACCAAATTTATAGAGTGACTACAAGCAATAGCTAAAACACAAGCAAAAGCAGTTGTCGTTAACGGACCTGATCACCCACATCATTATTGAAGACACCAACTAAAAGGAGATACTAGCTGCGAAAGAGAAAGAAATGACTATAAAAGCAAATCTAGTTGAGGAAAAGCCGCACAACAAGAGGTACGACTCCAAGAACAAAAATAGTAAAAATAAGAATAAGAAACCTTACTAAAAACTCAATGATACTAACCGCAAAAAGAAGTATGGCAAGTGTTTTGTCTGTGGTAAACCAGGACATTATGCAGCTCAGTACAGGAAGAGGGCTAGAGGTGATGGTGAAAATCCTCCTAAGCCAAATTGAATTTGGTCAAAGGAAATGATGATAGTGATAAGGATATCATTGTTGTTGTGATATCACAAACCTTACTTGTTTCCAATGTGAAGAAATGGTTAGTAGAGTCAGGAGCTACTAGGCACATTTGTGCCAACAGAGAGATGTTTACCTCCTTTAAAGAAAGGGAAGACCACATCTACCTTGCTGACTCTCAAGCTGCAAAGGTTCAAGGAAAAGGCAAAGTGGTACTGAAACTGACATCTGGAAAGACCCTAGAACTAAAAGAAGTGTTGTATGTACCTGAAGTTAGAGCAAACTTAGTCTTTGTGGCATTACTTGGCAAAGCTTGGGTTAGGGTGTGCTTTGAGTTTAACAAGATTGTCATGACAAAAAATAATGTACTTATTAGGAAGGGCTATTGTAATAAGGGTTTGTTTGTTTTGAGTATTATTGAAATGAATGAGAATACATCTTCTTCTGCTTACTTGATTGATTCTCTTAATGTATGACATGCTAGATTAGGACATATTCATAAGTCTTATATTAAAAGATTACAAAATCTTGGGATGATATAAAAAACTAAAACTGTTTTTAAAAAATGTGAAGTTTGTGTAGAAACTAAGTAAGCTAAAAAACCTCATTTTTCTACATAAATAGAAACTGAGTTATTAGCCTTAATTCATACTGATTTGGGAGATTTAAAACAAACTGAGACCAGAGTTGGTAAAAGATATTATATCACTTTTATTGATGATTTTTCAAAATATACCAAAGTATATCTAATAAGAAATAAAGATGAGGCTTTTGAAAAATTTCTTTTATACAAGGCAGAAGTAGAAAATCAATTGAATAAAAAGATCAAAAGGGTTAGGTCGGATAGAGGAGGGGAATATTTATCATTTAATGATTTTTGTGAAAAAGAAGGAATAATTCATGAAATAACTCCTCCCTATTCACCTGAATCTAATGGTGTTGCAGAAAGGAAAAATCGAACTCTAAAAGAAATGATGAATGCTTTGCTTGTGAGTTCTGCAGCTCCTAATAACCTGTGGGGTGAAGCTTTGTTGTCTGCATGTTTTCTACAAAATAGAATACCCAATAGGAAAACTAAAAAGACACCTTATGAGTTATGGAAAGGTTTTGTTCCTAACCTGCAATATTTAAAAGTGTGGGGGTGTCTTGCTAAAGTTTTATTACCAGATTCTAAAAAGAGGAAAATTGGTTCTAAAAC
>JBAGKO010000010.1:945214-959298 GCA_037177275.1 Acacia concinna
ATACTCAAATTGAGGAGTTGTCAAATGCAATTAACAATCTACAAAGTGAAGAATTAGAAGTCCAAGGTGAATTTCCACGTGGTAATATACTTTCATCTTCTAATGATTTATGCCCTGTTTCTTCTATTGCTTCAAATGATGACATGATTGGTATATTAGATGAAGCTGCATGCACTGATGTTATTTCTGAATTGACTAGTTCTACTGATTTAAATCATGTTGAATCTTCTAATTCATGCTTTGATACTTCTTCCCATACCTCTAGTCCTATGAATTCTATTGACTCTGATGATGAAGTTGATGAAGAAATTATTGCTGAATTCCTTAGCACTATTGATTTTAAAGATACCCTTCTTGACACTAATCATGATGATGCTTTAAATGAGGAAAGTAATATCTCTATTGATTTTGTTGATACTACTAATGCTCTTGACATGACTATTGTTAATGGGGATACTATTGAGGATAAGTGTGGGGGAAATCTTGATTTTAATATACATTTAGATGGTGAAAATATATTACATCATGATGTTTCACATATGAAAGTTGTTTTAAGTGATAATTTAAGCAAGCAAGATGAGACAACTTTACATAATTACTTGGTTCATTCTTTAGATAACTTAACTCTTGCTGAGGAGAGTCATATTGATTTTGTGGGCTGTTCAAAATATTTGGAAGTTCCACTACGTTCCATTTGAGACACATTACATAATAACCTGTATCATCTAAGTTGGAAAATTCATCTTTTTATGTACTTTTCTTAGAAAATGCTATGAAACTTTGTCATAAGCCTATGTAAGTCAGGCTTAATCACACACTATCCATCCTTGCTCTTTCGTGTACCCCGAATTTTCTTCATACATTTTGATGCTAGGATTATATTATCTGTTATATAAGTCTTTCTTTCAAAAAGGCACTTTGGTTTGGGGTGATCAAATCACTAAGAATATCCTTCAACTGATTGCATAGAACTTTGGAGATAAGCTTATATAGAACATTACGTTAGGTTATAGGTCGGGAGTCCTTAAAAGTGCAAGGTTTATTACATTTTGATATGAGAACTATGAAAGTTCTATTTAGTTCCTTAAGTAGATATCCTAGTTGAAATACCTGAGAAACCATCTCAATAATGTCATGTTTAAGCAAGGACCAGAATTTTTGATAGAACCGCGAGTGAAAACCATCTGGACCCTATGAACTATAAGCTTTCATCTCAAAGATTTCACTTTCAATCTCCTGAGTAGAGATAGAAAAATTTAATTTTTCAAAATAGATAGAGGAAAGAGAAGGAAGGTTAATATTATCCAAGGTTTAGTCAGCACAAGCAGTGTCAAAGGATCTTAGATCTTCAAAGATTTGTTTGAAATAAGATGCGGTGGCCGAATGAATGGCATCTTGGTCTTCAATCCAAATGCCATCATCATTTTTATTTTTAATTTGAACAATGACATTCTTCATCCATCAGGAGGAAGCAAAACAATGAAAATATTTAATATTACGATCTCCATTAAGCATCCAATTTTGTCTTGCATGTTGTGACCAGAACATTTCTTCATAATCATACCAAAACTCTAAATTAGATTTCAAAAAAGACAAATGACACTCTTCTTCTTATGAGATAATCGAGTTGTTATGTCAATATTGAAGTTCAAGCTCTAACTCCTTAATACATGATTATATTCGACCAATATTATTCCATATGTCCTAGATAGTCATAAATACATATCATAAGGGGTAAAAAGAAGCCATTTAATGGTGTTTATTGTAAGTTTGTAATAGGTGAGCATTTCACAACGTGATAAATTAATGTTAGAATTTTTTGTTGAATACTACCTAATGCCGGCTTGAATAGAATTGTTTTTAGAAAAATGATACACAATCTTATTGGAAAAAGAAGAGGGAGCCACAACCCATAGGTAGCTATCACAAAGTCAATTGGGGAAAAAGAGGAAACTGGATCACCTCCCATGCACTTCCCCTCTTTTACGCCTTCCTTGCATCCTTTACACCAAAACTACACCATCTTGGTGTAAATAGGAGGGTTCCCTTCTCTTTATTTCTTTTTTTTTCTTTTTTTTCGCAAAATAGTATGTAAGGTCTTGAAATATTTTTTTTTAAGTAGCACCCAATGTTTTAAAATAGTTTTATATGCTATAATAATTTTTTTGTACCATAAAATAATTTTCAAGAATACCCAATATCTGATAATATGTGTACTAAACTATTTTTTATTAAGATTTTATATCTCATAGTTATTAGTTTTTATTAAGAATATAAATCTTACAGTCATTTTTATCGCGTTTAGCACCCTAAATCATTTTTCTAGTTGCAATGAGAAACTAATAATTTTTAGGAGCACCCAATATTTGACGATATATGCACTGAACTATTTTTTACCAAAACTTTGTATCCTATAGTTATTATTTTTTGTCAAGGCTCTGTATCTTACAGTTATTTTTATCACATTTAGCATCTTAAATTATTTTTTAGTTGCAATGAGAAGCTTCTAAAATATTTTTTCTAGTAGTAGTAATGAACACCTTAAATTTAGAATATTATGTTTTAGATGCTAAAATTTGTTGGTAAAAAATAGTTCATTACACTTATTATCAAATATTGGATGTTATAAAAAATTATTTTAGTACACAAAATTATTTTAGATCTACCTAAAAAAATATTTTAAGAGCCTATATGTTATTTCATAAAAACAATAAAAATAAAAAATAGAAGGGGACCCCTCCCATTTACACCAAAACGGTGTAATTTTGGTGGAAGCGCAAGAGAAAAGCAAGGGAGGAAAAGTGAAAGGGAGGGGATCAAATTCCATAAAAGAGAGGCTACTTCTGTATTGTAGACCATTCCTTTCAATAGTTTCAAAATAATTGCAGGAGAGAATGCAGTTAACAAAATGCTTTCCAATAAGGAAAATTAAAATAATACGCGCGCGCAGTAAATCAGGAAATGTCATAAAAATTGTAATTATTTAAAAGGTTCATCCATAAAATATTATAGGTAAAAATGTCAAAAAAATACTCCCTTTCATAGAATTCAATAACTTCTCAATTTTACCTCTATTTAATATTATACATGATAAAACATCTTACATGGTCTATTGTATTCTGAATTTAAAAATTACTTAAATTAGAATTAAAAACGGCTGTCATTCACATGTGACATGATGATATATTATTTCATAGAATTGTTCTCAATTTTACCTCTATTTAATACTATACATTATATTCTATGAGAATAAAGTTAATACAATAATAAATAAAGAGTAAAATTATGCATTCATATGAAAGTTTTTTCCAATTGCTTTATAAATAAGACTAAAATTTTTTACCTCTTTGTGCCTTATATAAAGGATAAGAGGAGTATCATTTAACCAACAACAATTAAACTCATATATATTTTTTAAAATTTCTATTTTTCACCAAGTTCCATATTCATATAACTACTGTATCTTTTTTTTAATTAATATATTACCAAGTCACCCAATTTGTATTATCAAAGTTAGATATTAATCAAACTATTTTTAAAAATATAAAACTAATCCCATTTCATATATTTTCATAATATAATATATTATCTATATTTTTTAAAATTTAATTATAATTACATGGAAAATTTTTAGGTCACATAATTTTTTTGAAATAAATTTCTTCCCATAAGCTTTATTTAATTTTTTTTATAGTTCCCATAAGCTTTATTTGAATGGTTTAAAATTGCTTAAACTTTTTTATTTTTTTTGAATATATAACTTTTACTTAACATATATAATAATGTATAAAATATCATAATTAAATATTACTAAAATTATGTAATTTTTAGTTAATTAAATGATAAAATTAAAATAAAGGACTTAAAGAAAATAATATTTATTATGAAGGATCATAAAATTAATTATCAACTTCAAATTTATAATGATATTGGGCAATGTTGCTAAATTTTAGAACTTATTGGGGAAAATCGAACTTGAAAAACTTTTGAGGTAACATGACTTTTTGTTAAAAACTTCTGGAATAAATTTGTTCAGTAACCTATAATTTTTTTTTAATAAATATCCCTCCAAGTTGTAAAATTTGAGAAAGTTCGGGTTAATTTAATGAAATTTAAAATTTTATATTAATTTTATAAATGGAATAGGGAATAAAATTTAGGAACTAATGAATGAAGATCCATCAAAATAATTATAATTTGCATGTGCTCTCCCTATAAATTTCTTCTCCACCATGTCGTTGAGTCTAATTTTCCCATTTTAATAATTGCACTGTTTTCCCCCTTCAATGAATATTCTTTTTTTATTTAAATGAAGCTCATAGGCTCAGATAGACACTAACGGTCTGAAGTTACAACGACGGGATCGAACTCGTGAACTCCTCCTACTTGAAAGATACAATTACCACTAGGCTATAAGGCCTTTAGTTCAACGAATATTCTAGTACTCATTTGAGCATACCAGGAATAACAATGTTTCTTTTTTATTATTATTATTTCTTTCTTTCTTTTTTTCCGACTGAATATAACAAGGCATTTTGGTTAAGTGAAAAGATAAGAGGAGACTCCTAGCTCACATCTCCTAGGTGTTGGCAAAAAATCAGGAAAGTCCTCTGAGAGTTCCCGATAAACTGGTAAAGCCGAATTGTGGATTCGCCATTGGTCCAAAATATTAGTACTCGTAGTCGTATATTGAAGCATCATGTCTTTGTCTTTCACGTTACCTTTTTTGGTTTCCGCTCACTTTTCTCGCTCCCATCTGTGGAATTCGTGGTCCTGTTATTCCTCCTCCTCCTCCTCTTTTTGCTCCGCGCCTTTATCCCCTTGCCTCCATCTGTTTCTCCAATACCTTTTTCCCTAGATTCTCTCCTTTGTCCTCTTATCCACCCTCATGGAAGATACTACGCCTGCGTCGCCTGCTGCTAATGGTAAATTTCTTGTTAATCATCGCCCATTTAATCTTGTTTTTGTTTTCATTCTTATTATCTTTATCCATGTTCTGAACCTGTTTGAGAAAATGTTCTTCGGTGGAGTCAATTGCATGTCTTTCCTCTGCGTTATCAAAGCAGCGAGTACCCAGTCGAAGTATGATAATGGTTTGTGAAGGAACTGTTTTAAGATGGAGATCAGAGCAGAAACTGCCATATTATACTGAACCGATTCAAGACACAAATGCCATGTTTCTGGATTTGCAAATTCAGACGCATCCACTCACATGTGATTTTGTACTCAGAGCCTCACCATCTGTGGAGTTTTCCGCAAAGTAAAATTTAACTATTCTTCCCATTTTATAGAAAGTTTGCGAAGGGATTCCTGAATTACGGCCTGTCATGTACATTTTTTCTCTTATTTGTCTATGTATTACGATATGAAGCCATAAAATCTGATCGACGGAGTGTTAAAAACATTTTAAAGATATTTCTTCATCGTCAGTTTTCCGGTTGGAGGAATTTTACAGTTTTCACTTTCTCTTGCCTTGTTTGTGGTGGAAGCTAAAGAAGGAGCGATTTCTGTGGCTTCTGCGTTTGCCGGTTTCCAAGAAGGTATCCTCAGTTTACATGCTTGCATCTTTTTTACCGGGAAAATGAAAAACTGAATATTGTTTTTGTTAAATTTTGTGATAATCTCAATGTGCGACCTTTATGTTAACGGTACGGGATAGATGCAAAGTTGTTAAAAGCTAGAATATGATAGTTAGATGTTATCTAAAAAAAGGAATATGATAGTTAGATACGGTCGGCATGAAAATTACAAAATATCGAAGGTCATGAGATTACCCAAAATATGAAAGATACTATATAAGATAATTATAGTTTGTAGTATTAAATAGATATAATCACTTAGTCAAGACCATGTACATGTATTAAATAGCTAGGTGTGCTTTAGCCAAAATTGACGCATCCTTTATTATTCTGGTGATTATGCATATAAATGATCCTCCATCTAATAAAATGCATTAACTAGATCAACATGAATGTGAGAGAAAAGTGAAGAGTTATTGAGTCATGAAGGCTACACACGCGGGCTCTTGCTTCTTTACTGACGATACGAGTTTGTGTGACTTCCATCACCATTATGCTAACATTACAACTTGCTTTGAGTGAGAAAAAAGAAAAGCTAAAGTCCTGTTGCAAACTTTTTAGTTTCTAGCTAGTACCTTTCTTTTATGATTATTTGTATGAATCAAAATCTATTATGCCTCAAGGTATTCTCTCAATTTGTTTTCACACTTGCACTGGCTTAAATTAATATTTTGCTCAACACACACACGCTTATGAATTTAATTATAGCCTTGCATTCAAGTGCAAAATCACATTCTATGCTTGATCCTCATTCACTGGAGAATTATATTGTTTCCTAAGTTAGAAATATTTATCTTGTTGCTTCATCTACACAGATGATCCTTTCTCTCAACAGTAGTGTGAGATAGGTTTACTGCCACACATTTTATTCGATATAGTCATCAGTGTTACATTGTGGTGTCAAATCAGCTGTACAGGATAGAGACCACAAGTTCTTAACAAAAGCGGTGGAAGAAGCGTATAAAGGCGTCGAAGGTGGAGATGGCGGTCCATTTGGTGCCGTGGTTGTTCGAAATGATGAAGTTGTTGTAAGCTGTCACAATATGGTTTTAAGGAACACGGACCCCACCGCTCATGCTGAGGTTACTGCTATAAGAGAGGTCTGAGTAATAATCATTCTGGCTCTATCCTCTGTTATTCTTTTTCATAATTCTCTTTTTTACATGCTTCTAGACAATTTGGATCCCATTTATTCATTCAGTGGCTTAATTGATAAACGACTTGATCCGTAGGCTTGTAGAAAGTTAAATCAAATTGACCTCTCTGACTGTGAAATATATGCATCATGTGAGCCTTGTCCAATGTGCTTTGGAGCAATTCACCTGTCAAGAGCTAAGGTGAGTTTTCTCCTCATTTCATATTCATATGTCAAGTTTTCCTTCACGTAAGACAGAACACGTTGGCCAAAAATAAAGAAAGATAGAAAAAGAATACAAAGCTCAAAACCTGTCTTGTTTCTTGTGCTGAAACAGAGGTTGGTGTATGGAGCCAAAGCAGAAGCTGCGATAGCAATTGGATTCGATGACTTCATTGCAGATGCTCTGAGGGGGACAGGTATTTATCAGAAAGCTCGCCTGGAGATCAAGAAGGCTGATGGCACCGGTGCCGTCATTGCAGAGCAAGTCTTTGAGAAGACCAAGGCCAAGTTCCCTCTTTACTGATTTTCATTCTTAACTATGAAAAACGACTCACAATTCAATCAGGTGGGTTTCTGTTCCTAATAGATCCGTCTTTCACGAACCTTCGATTTCATTATTTCAACAAATACACAGTATTTATCAAGGGTTGTAAGCATCCGAAACGATCACCCATTGGGCTCCGTCAATGTTCTAATAACAGTTCCTGAAGCAAAAAAGTGCTGGTTCGAACTTGCTACATTTTATGTCACATTTTTAAAACTAGGAAGCATACACTGAGACATGGCTAATTGTGAATTTTTAAACTTTGTTTTGGGTAGTGAGGTGCGTGGAGAATTTCCCATCATATTTGTTAATCAATGTGCCATCACAATCCAAATTATGTTATAGTATAATGTAGTGCCCCGAGTACTTGAGGCGTAGCAAACAAGTAACTTTATGCGGACCCTCTTTACATTTCGTGCTAGAATTGTAGCCTTCATTCATCTGAGGCTGCTAGAAGGGAAGCGTATTGAAATGGAAACGGGGGATAATACAGCTGCTTTTTCTCCTAGTTAAAGCAAAGAAAACAAAAATAATGTGAGAATAAATAAATGTCCACCCACCCACCTACCCACTATTATTAATTCATGCGTAACGTAAACTGATGAAGCATGCAATTGCAAAGAGAGCATGACTAAAGCAAGTAGGTAGGAGCGTAGCCCATTGGGATTGGCAATTGACAATTGGGATGCGTTTTCTACATTTTGGGCTAAACAGAGCACCCACGTGGATGTGTAGGCGTTATGCCGTCATACGTTGAGCTTCAACGTTGGTTTTAGAGTCAGTAATACAGGTTTTAACTTTAGGCCGAACCCAACCCGCCAACCCTGTGGTTATGAGTTTGGAAAAAATGAGACCATTTTAATATGGGTCTTTTAGGCCCGAACCCATATAGGACCAACCCGTAGCGGGCTAACCCGAACCCGGTAGGTTAGCCCATATTACCAGCTCTAATGTGCGGCATAAGACTACACAGGACGAACACGAAAAGAATAACCATCCATAGAAAATGCCACTGCCAAAAGAAATACCGCAATCACCACCCATAAATCAGGGCAAGCCCCAATAAATGTCAACTATAAATGCCAAACAAAATACAATGAACCCGAAGCACTAAAACGCACGGCCAATCAGCAAAATCCACAAAAGAGATCGCAGCCACACAATATCCGAAAACGATCTTTAAGTACAAACAATATATACGGATAAATTTCTGTGTGAATTTAATTTGTAATGTTATTTATAATCTAATTAATTAATATACAACAATTCATAAAATGATTTGATATGTTTTAATCAATTAGGATCAATAATGTTAACTATATTGTCGTTTTTAACTGGTCATATTATAAATAATATATGTAATAAATCAGCTTCACACAATTTTTTTTTTATAAAGGCTTGTTTGATACGAGAGATTTGAAGGGGAGGGGAGGGAAATTTTTTATAACTTAAATTTTAAAAAATTAAAGAAGTGGGAGTAAAAGTTTTAAATTATTTTTTCATACTTTTTTATATTACATTTTCCCTTTATTAAAATTTTAGAACCCTACTTCTTCAATTTTTTAAATTTAACTCTTAAAATTTTTATTTTCCCTCCCCTCCCCTCCTCTCATACCAAACAGTCCCTAAATGTGAGCATTATTGATATGATGATCATTTATCACTTGTCAGTGAATTGGTTCCCCACTAAATAAATGCTTAGCAATGAAAGATAATCAAACATGGGTCGTCTATATGTTATCTTAGACAATCCATTTATAGTTTTAATAAAATGACAATGCTTTATATCTTGCTTCAAGTAAGTTAAGAGTTTTTTATTTTTTAAAAATAATAAATTAATATTAGTGGGTAGTATGGATTTTTTTCTCTTTTTATCCACTCTCACATAAGCTAAAACCTTAATTAAGTCATTGTCCATATAAGTTTTAAAAACGAACAAATAAAACTTAACAGTCAATGTGTGTTTTTGTCCCCCACTTTTATAACCATATAGTCACTGTTGCATTAAAAAAAAAAACTTAATGTTAGGTGCACTTTTAAAAAACCTTCATATGTATTTTTACTCCTTTACCCATAAATCAAATCTAAACAATCATATTAAATCTAAATTGTTTAGATTTAATTAGCTTTGCCCAGTATGGAAGCCAATTCCCTCTAGTCAGTGCGGGTCCTAAATGCCCTAAGAGACTAAATAAATTATTGATTCTCATTTATCTTTTTTTTTTGTTAATTATATTCATTCCTTGGGTTCTCGTAGTGTGATGTAGGGCGCTTCCTTTTTTTTTTTCTTTTTTTTTATTCTCATCATATTCTCCTAATCTTAACCCTTTATTTAATTTATAGCTAGAAACCACCCATCATGCTTAGCCACTTGCTAAAAATATGGAGACTTATTAAAATAAAAGAAACTTTTTTATTATTAAATATCATTTTAGTTAATTTATAATAAAAGATTATGGGTTTAGATTTATTTAAAAAATTTAGTTTATGAAAAAAGATTATGGAAGACAAAATAAAATAAAAGACACTTGTTAAAATCATGGAGACTTGCTAAGACAAATGGAACTTTTTTATATCATAATAAGAAAAAGATAATAAAACAAGATCATTCCATAATGAATTATTTCTCAAATGTATTTGATATCCATAATTAATAAAATGAGATAAGATAATTTGGATCATGTGTAAAATTTGTCAAAGCCATGTGTTTGAGAAAATGGAAAGAAAGGTTGTTCAGGAAAATTTCAGATTCTGATAACTTAGTGTTGGCAAAAACTTTCCTTTTCTTAATCTTTATTTTTACATTTTTGCGAGTTGGATTAGGACATGAGCAAAACAATCTTTTATGATAAAACAATTTTCATAATATTTTATTGTAAATTTGTTGAAATGGCTTTTTTATAATAATTTAACTTTCATAATTTTAGCAACATTCTATGCTTAATTTTTGATTTGAGAAATAATTTCATATAGGATGGTCCTGTTTTATTATCTTTATTTTATTTTGATATGAAAAAATTTTATTAAATAAAGGGTTAAAATTAAGAAATATAACAATAAAAAATAGCAAGTAAATAATCTCACAGTGATTTTTCTGTTTTTGATGACAAGGCAAAAATAAAAAAACTACCACACCACGTCAGAACGAAAAATATTAGTAAAAAAAACCAGAGCAATACTAAATCCATGAAAACTCTCCGTAAACTCATGAGTCTCCTTAGCCAATCTGTCAGTAGTCATGTTCGTCTCTCAACAACATCAAACTAAAGAAGCCTGCCAATCCCTTGCCAGAATATTCTTAATCTCAGTTAACAGTCCTCCTTCTTAGTGATCTCCCCCATCCTATTGTAACAAGCTCCACCACCTCCCAATTTCTCTCCTAAGCCCTTTTCAACCCCCAAACTACAGCCCATAGTCTACATGTAAAATTGTCCCCCAACCAATTCTAAACATGAACCCCTCTAACACAATTCCTGCACGATCCCGAGCTACACCACCACAAGTTGTCTGTCCGCCATAAGCCGATCCATCAACATTATAATTCACTGTATCTACAAACGATGGACACCAACAAGTATCTGAATTCGACCTGACATATGGAAATACTACAAAATTTGAGAACATAAAACGATTGCACAAACCTTAGCAAACACTTGGAGATGACTTAACCGATGTCCCTAAAAAACACCCATATTACGGTTAAGCCATGTCTGACATGTTAATACAGCAAACCAAACTAGCCACTTAACACCCATAACCTCACTTTTTTAAGATAAATTCCAGTCCACCCACAAAAATGGTTGACTAATGGAGAAAAATTATTTTGCAAAGGAGGTAGCAAAAGTAATTCCCACCTATCTTTAGCAAGCTTACAATCTCTAATTGCATGCATAATATCTTCGTTCCCAACATCACAAAAAGTACAGACAGGGCTACCACTTAAACCTCTACTAGCTCTTGTTAGATTCGTTAATAAACGACCTCTCGAACATAACCAAATGAAGTGTTTACAACGTTGTGAGGCCTTACCTTTCCAAATTGATAAGATCATATTTTATAATTAAACAGGTATAGCTTCTAAGATATATTTGGTTAAATTTATTGATATTATACCTATTTAATTATTTTTTATATATTCTTTCCATCTTTAATTGATTATAAGATATAAAGAAATCTAGACAGAAAATCTACTCATATCTTATTTTTTATTGTGCATGAAATACTATAGGATGAGTTAGTATCTAACTGGAAAAATATTATAATATATTACTATAATATATTATATCTTAAAGGGCGTCAGATAAAGCAAGAAGATTGGATATTACGCACGCAAGCCGAAAAGAAAAGAACCTAATACTTTTAGCTATATAAAAAGGACATCACAATGGCGACAGAGGATTAATGCACAAAAAAACAAAAAAGATCTCACGGCACAATAAGAGAACGAACATCACGCACTGGAGAAAAGAAAAACATCTCAGAGATCTGGCGGCAAAGAAAAGGATCACGGTGAAAGGAGATAGAGCAGTGATTTGGGGAGCAGAAGTACCCAATTTTGCAATCCAATATGTTCTATTCTTCTTTCTTTTCTCTTCTTTGAATATGAAATTTTATTTGTTGCCATAGATTTTCTAATAGCCATGTGTGGCTAATGTATTTAGACCTATAAGAGCTATGAACTTATTTGTTGTTCATATTTGATTTCCCACGAATTAATTATCGTTAATTTATTTCAATTTCTTTAATCTTGATTTTCTTGATTATTACTTCTTGACCGGCCATCTTTAAGTATGTTTTGGGGATTTAAGGTTGAAATTGACGAAGGGAACCTTAAATAGATCTTGAGATTAAGGAGTATGGAATTAGACTTTAGTCTAATTTGCTTTTAGGATAGACATATACCTATAGGATCCACATAATCAAATTAGAGTGAGTTTGGACTTTAATTACACCTTTTATAAATTGTGTGAGATATTACATAATTAATTAAGGGTAGGATATAAATGATCCAACAGGCATTTGTAGACATCAATACTCTAAATTAGCTGATGAAATTAATGTTTAATTAATTTGGTGGGAATAAATGTCTAAGTTAATGAATAAGGGATTAGTGACTTTGGTTTAGACATAAGAAGTTTTCGTAAATTTTATTTCCTTTAGAATTTCCATTAATATTATTTTCTTTAGAATTTTAATTAGAAATTAGATTCGCTTGACTTAAACAAAATTTGAGAATTTAATATCTAAAAATTAGTTTTCTTGATTCCTCATGGGAACGATATCCTACTTATCACTTTATTACTTGGTACGGCCCATGCACTTGCGGAGTCTTAGGCTCTACAATAATTTTTTCCTATCAGTAGAGAAGGAGGCGAAGGAGAGGGAGTTAAAGGAAAAAGAAATTAAGAAACAAGGAAAACAAAAGGGTAATATTGCAAGGTTAATGTTACTGATAGTGGGGAAGGAACATCAAAGGAGATGGATTATCTAAGTTCTTATGAGTCTAATAAATGTTTACGTGACCCAAAATTTGAAGCTCCATTAGCCACGACAATGGTCGCCGTAGTGCCGGAAAACTCGCCGCCAATGTATGGACCTCACATGCTTGTCAAATGTCCAATTTGGAGGAATTATGGTAATACTAGTAATCACGGTGCTAGAGCATAGAAAGAGGCTAGATTAGAGAGAACTAAATATAGAAATAATAATCTCAAGGATTTGCGAGAGATACAAGAAATTAATGATGATACAAAAAGAAAAGTTATTAATCAAGAGAATCCCATTATTTTGGAAGATAGAGCCAATCAATCATTTAGAGGTAATGAGAGGAGGGAAAGTCAACATGAGGCTATTTCAATAGGGAAAAATAAGGAATTTTATAATAATAATAAAAATAAAAAGCAGCATTTTGGCAAAGATGTTGAGGACCTACAATGGGTAAGAATGGATAGGAAAAGAAGCCCAAAGACTGGGCCTCAAAAATTGGGTGGTAAGAAAAATTTCCATCTTAAAAAGGCCTATCAATCAAGTCAAGCTAATCCATGTGAGGGACCCAATTGGAATCTCAAATCATTTGAAGTGCTAAATGAGGACAAGCCCACTCATGACCCCACGGAGATGTGAGAAATAGTAAATGAATGTGAAAAGTCCAAGCAATGTGAGATAGCTTCAATTATACATGGGATTAACAATAAAAACTTGAACCTTGCGTCTTTAGAAAATCATATGCCAAATGATGATGATATGGGTATTAATAGCTCTTTCTCTAATTATTTAGTTTCTTCATGAATTGTCTTTTCTATAACACAAAAGACTCGATATATAATTCATTTACTGGTCTTGTTCGAAAGTTATCTAGTAGACATAAAGTTGAAATGGTAGCCATTTTGGAAACTAATTCAAGTGGTGCAAGACCAAGGAAGTTAGCTACAAGACTGGGTTTTCAACATATGGAAATTATGGATTCAAGGGGTTTTAGTGGTGGTTTATGGGTTCTTTGGAAGGAAGGAAAAAGAAATTATAAATTTTGGAAACAAATCACCAATTCATACATATTTGCTTGTCTTTTAATTCTTTGGTGGTATATATTACTATTGTATATGCTAGCCCAAATCCTATTACTAGACGATTAATTTGGTCCGCTTTGAAGAGAATTAATGAAACAGTAGATAATGCTTGGTGTCTAGGAGGGGATTTTAATAGCCCTCTCTATGAAAGAGATCATCATTTGGCTCTTCATGAACATGATAGAGTTGATCGGGATTTTAACAACTGGATGGAGGATCTTAATTTCTCAGACTTGACTTGTAGAGGGCCTTACTTT
>JBAGKO010000010.1:959398-997156 GCA_037177275.1 Acacia concinna
CTAGTTCTACTAATAATTCATTCACCAAGGAAGTTACTTTTAATTTAAGACTTTCATTCTTTTCTTTGGTATAACACCTAATTAATTTATTTTGAAGAGTTCAAAAAATTAAATAAATATTGTTAAAAAAAATAAGTTAAATAAATTATTTAATTTTAATATACACACACATATATTGTGTGATACATATCACCAATTTATAAGTTAAATAAATTATTTTTGGAGAAAAACAAAGTACTTAAGATAATATATTTAGTGTCTTTTTAGATTTACAGTAGAAGCCGGTCTTGCGCGAATGTGTTTTTTCAATCGTTGATCCAAATATCCCTTTGACTTTTTTAATATGTTTTTAAAAATAAAAAATGAAAAAGTCAACTAGAGTGAAAAAAAAAAAAGCATCAATATGGTTATAGTAGGAATTGGTTACAATACAAAAGTCATCACTTAAAAAAAGGAATAAATAATAAAATTAAGAAGGAGGTGGGGGAATAAGGGAGAAAGTGGGTTGGGTTGGGTTTGGGTTTGGGTGTGGGTGTGGGTGTGGGTGGGGCAATATAATGCACTTACCTTACCGAAATGAAAAAACTAGCAAAGGGATTGATTGCATCATGACATCCGAGGTGGCTGGCTCCAATGCCATCACGCCAAAGCAGCCCACCACCTCACCCACCCCACCCCACCCCACCCCCCTAACATTAACCCCAACTCTCCCATTCCCTTAAACTCTAAACCCACACACTAACCATACTCAGATCTCCCCCCAGCCCCACCACCTCCTCCTCTCCCTCTCTCTCTTCCCCCCAATGGCATCCGATCAACACGACACCGTTTTCCCCGAAGAGGAACTTGACGACGACGACGACGAATCTCAAGAGGACGAAGACGACGACGATGACGACGACGTTCTCGGTGAACCTGAGGACGATGAAGATCGCGATGCTTCTCCTTCCACCTCTTCCGCCCTCCCCCCCACCCTTCCCCTCCCTTGCTCCACCGTCACCGTCGCCGTACCCGGTTCTGCTGTCTCCAACGGTGCTCCTGCCCCGGTTTCCATGACTGCCGCCACCACAATTGTCGTCCCCGACACCATCGATCCCAAGCGTCACCGGATTGACTCCGGCGAAGAGAAAAAGCCTCTGGACGATTCACGCAGGCTTTTCCAGCGCCTTTGGACCGATGAGGACGAGATCGAGCTCTTGCAGGGCTTCCTCGACTACACTACGCAGCGAGGATCCTCCCACCACAATGATACCGCCTTGTTTTATGACCAAATCAAGTCCAAGCTTCAGCTCGACTTCAACAAGAACCAGCTTGTTGAGAAGCTCCGGAGGTTGAAGAAGAAATATCGCAATGTTTTGAATAAGATTAGCGCCGGCAAAGAATTGTCCTTTAAGAGCCCCCACGATCAAGCCACCTTCGAAATCTCTCGTAAGATCTGGAGCAATTTGGGTTCAACCGGTGCTGCCGCCGAAGATACTGCCTTGGATGATGACGAAATCAGCCCCAACCCTAACCCTAACCCTAATTTTAGCCACTCACAGTTCAAGAATGAGGTAATGATCGGGATTCCTGCGGAGAAGAGGACGCCACCGTCCCGGAAGCGTTCACGGTCTCGACCCGGGATCAGAACCGATGAGAAACGTGACTTGAATGATGGATTGGCGGCAAACAAAGATAATTATTGTATTAGTAATAGTAATGCTAATACTAATAATAATCATAGCAGTAACCATAACATACCAGGCTTGATCGAGGAGACGGTGAGGAGTTGTCTGTCGCCCTTGTTCAAGGATATACTGAGTAGTGCCATGGGTGGCTCATTTGGGGCCAGGGGGTTTGGAGGATTGGCATTAAATCCTATGCCATTGAGCTTCGGCGTGCCATCCTTGATGAATTATGGCAGCGGAGAAACGGTAGATGAGAAATGGAGGAAGCAACAAATTCTGGAGTTGGAGGTGTACTCCAAGCGGCTGGAGTTGGTGCAGGATCAGATCAAGGCTGCGTTGGAGGAGTTGCGATCCACTGGACGATGACCAAGGGTTTAATTTAACGGCGTTTTTATTGTGAGTGATTGGCTTCGTGTCCCTTTCCATGTCTGTGTTTAGTCCATAAAGATTTGCTTGGTCATTTATCAATGGGTTGATAGTTTAGCAAGTATTTTTCTACCCTTCTTATCTTTTGCTGATTTTATAGAACGTTTGTCTAATAAAATGTCAGCTTACTGTAGAATATGTTGCTCCTTATAATCTTATAACTACATTACCGATGTACTGTAAAGGGACGCCGTCGTATCATATGATATGCTGTAAAGGATGCGCTAGTGAGTGTTGTATAGTGGAACATTCTTACGGAAGTATTGACTCTCTTTCCTGTGCCAGAACTCAGAAGGAGTTGCTTATCAGAATTGCATATCTTTGGGGCTTACTGGTTTGCTTTTTGTACTATTGTTATTTGTTTATAGCAGCATGTTTAAATCGAATTTTAGATAGGATTTCCTAATCCAAGAGATATTCTGTTATTATTCTGGTGGGAAAAAGTTGAATCTATCGCTTGATGGGAAACATGTTCCTTAACCTTTGGGTTTGATGGAAAATTATTTTCCTCGAGTAATGAGTGAATGAAGAAAGTCAATTTATAGACATTGCACGCATTCACATTTCATGATTGACTCTATGATTTCGTGCTTAGCCTGTCATGATTACTTAGACGGTTAAATATGTATCTGACCGTGACCACCAGAAATATTTTATTGTTTCTAACCCAAAAATAGAAAGAGGAATTTGTTTTGCCTGCACTGTAAGGTTTTCGTAACATGGGAATTCTAGCAAGGTGCATTGACATAACTGTACAGATGGATTGTTTGTTCTCTGTCGCAACTTTGTGCGATGATTAGTTAGCTAGCAGATTAGATGTCCATTGTTCTATATTTGGATGCATAACATCAGTCCCTCCATAGATTCACTTCAGCTTTGAACTCAAGCTATGCTGATAAACTGAATGCTGGATATTCTAAGCAGCGGGCTTGTCTGTTGGAATACTTTGTGTCGACGCTACGGAAGTCGCTCAGGGTTATTATGGCTAATGTTGGCTGGCCATTTTCTGGCTGCTTCCGAGAATGTTTTGATTGTCTATTGTCATGAGGGCTGATTTCATTAATTAATCATAATTTTCAACCTTGTTTTTTTTTTTTTTTTGGTGTGTACAAAGTGAGGGTTTAAGAATCCCAATTGCAGAAAAATAAACTAAACAATAGAGGAGTTTAAACTAAACAACAGGGGAATTAAATCCCAAACACTCTTTTGCCACTATTGACTCTAAACTTTGTGGACAAGAATCAAACATAAAAGATCTAGATAATCCTTCTTTAGTAGAAAATGGATAGTTGGCTGTTCGGGTTTATTCAATTTTTTTTGGTCGAAAGAGTTTTTTTCTTCCACAAAAGAGTTTATCATTTTGGATACAAAGCAGTTTGTGGTTCCTGATGTGGGTTTATGGATTTTTTTTTTTTTTTTGGTCCTGTCGACGGTTTATGGAAGCAGGAATTCACTGATTCCAGGGTCGGTGGTTTTTGTAGTGTTTGTTAAGATGTAAATCAATCCCTGTTTTTTGATTTAGTGTATCTTAGTCCTTATAGTTTTAATTTAGTTGTAACTCGTTCCCTAAATTTTAATATGTTGCAACTCGATCCTTATAATTTTGATTATGTTATAATTTAGTCTCCAATCTTTATTATAAAATATAAGGACTAAATTATAAAATAATTAAAACTACAGAGGAGTTGTAATGATTTGAAATTCAAGGACTGAATTACAGCTGAGTCAAAATTATAAAGATTGAATTACAACTTGATCACTAAAACTTTAAACTAAAATTTTAAAAACTAAAAAATTATTTTTTTTAGTAGAGAAATTGGGCGTGCATAGATTTATTTATATTTAAAAAAAATGGGTAGGTTAGGCCATGGCAATTTTTTGTTTTGATCACTACTTGGTATGCAAACGTTGAAGTTGTTGCTTTGCCAACAAAATTTATAGTCTATGATATATTACGCTGATACAAAGAAGAGTTAGTTAGATCAATAATTAGGAGTTAACTCTCCCCTCATTTTTTAATGTGTGTTTTTTATTTTTTTTTTCTTCTCTCACCTCCTTTAATTAAGGAAAAAATTAGCATAATATCATTTAATACTCTAAAATTATACATATAAGAAAAATTTTGTAAAGACTTACATAAATATACGAGGGAAAAGTAAATTGCAATATTCGAGCCACGTGTCCCCCTTGGTCCCACAAATATTTTGTAGATTCCTAGTACATCTCTTTTCACCAAAGCAGGCACTTCAAGTTCCCTGCTCCAATACTGGCCAAAAAAAAAAACGTTCCCTGCTCCAAAGTTCCCTCCCCAATCATCCCAAAGCCTCAAAATGGTTTGACCCAGACCGTTTTTTCTTTTTAACTTTAAATCGCTTTAAGACTTCATCCACTGTGACTTTAAGTTAAAAGATGATGAGTTAAAAGCTCCGAGTTTTTAAAAAAATTATTTATACTATAAGTCACATTTACTATTTAATTTTTTTCAAAAACAACTTCCGGCCTAAGCTTTTGAAAAATAAATCTACAGATAAATTTTATTAGCTTTTAAGTAAAGAATTAATTAAAACTCAATGAATATAATTTTTTATATTTAAGCAAGTCATCAAAACAATTAGGGAAAATAAGAGTAAAATACCATGTGAATGTGTAAAACCCAAATTGGTCTTTTAACATTTCAAAAAGACATGGACTAAATTAAGTTTTTCAAATTTTATGATGTGAACAGTAGTAGAATTTCGCAAGATAAGTAATGTAATTTGCAAAAAGAGTAATTAATTTCGCTAATTTTTTCCAATCTCTATTTTTCTCTCTCTCTCTTACAGCACTATTTATCTGACATTGACACTAACTGACACATAGTGACAGAGGAAAGAGAAATTTGTGCCCGTGACAGAAGAGAAAAGAGATTTTCGCAAGTTGAGTCATGAGATTTATAAAAATAATAATAAAATTCGCTAATTTGTTAACCATTTTCCACATTAACAAATTTAAAAAATAGAAAGAGGGGATTTTCGTAAGTTGAGTAATGAAATATGCTAGTTTGTAAACTACTCTTCATTTCAGAAAAATTAAAAAACTCAATCTAGTCTGTAGTACCTTGGTGTCTTTTTAAAATGTTAAAAGACCAATTTGGGTTTTACAATTTCAAATAGTATTTAAATGTCATTTTCTCAAACAATTATATACTTAATTTAATTGAATTTTTTGACAAAAATTAATCTAACTTAACTTAAATATTATAAATTCGTTCTAGCCATTTAAGTTAACTCAAATCTTCTCTTGTCATCCGCATCAACTCCATTTTAGATTTCACATGCCTGATCTTTTTTTCAGTGTGGAGTAAATGTTTTGATCCACCAACGCCCATAAACACAAACTCGCCTGAAAATGTGCGAAAACATAAAGTTTACATCTGCAGTGAACAGTGGCCCATGGTACATACTACATCCGGCTAGCACCATTATGTCGCAACCGTCAACCCCAACTACGATGGAAAACATTTACATCTTCAGCTAAAAACTACAACGGTTTGCTATTCACACCAGTGTGATAAGAAAGATATAAGAAAGTCCTATTTTTAAAAAATAAATGTCCTACGGGGTTCATGGTTCTAAATATACAGTGGCAGGGCATCGCCCTAGCTGTGGCCCACATAATGAGCACACAAGCTCCATCCGCAAATGAAAGCTGCATAAATATATATATCATTTATTTTTATTAAGTGGACAAGTAAAAAAATAAAAAACCTTAGCACTCTTGCGACTTTTCACAGGCTGTAGCCTGGTCTAGCATCGTTCAGCGAAGCAACATAACAGCTGTGAAAATAAGCATTCAAGATGACCTTCATCTGTTGCTCTGCATTTGAGTTGTCATCAGATTAATGCCCGGGGCCCCCGAAGTCAAAATCCACAGATTAGAAAGGAAAAGGGATCAGCGAACTTGGGTGACCAATATGTTGCGGTCTCCAATTTGAAAAAAGCAGAGGAAGGCCATTGCAGCCAAAACAGGGGCAAACAAGAACCACAACAATCACTATCGATCCCCTTGCTCTGGCATATTTTGGGCATGACGTGTTTTAACTTGGTAAACTTTCTTCATTTGCCTATCGTTAGTTATGCCATGCCCAGCTTCATGGTGTCTACTATGTATTCCATTCAACACGGGTCCATTAGTATTAATCCATTTTGGAGGTGGTATTGGAGGCCCCATGTTCTGCACATGTTGTAGATTGGATGCTGAACCTGAATTAGGTGCTCTCGATAATATTGCAGGTGGCCTGCATGAGCCCATGGTTGATGATTTAGATCTCACACCTTCCTCCAGTGTCATAGCTGAAAACCCAGTTTTCATGTTATGGAATTGTTCTTGGTACTGAGACCTATCTTGTATCCTAAAATTCTGTCTATCATTTGTTCCGCCATTAGATAAGATTGGAAATCTAGGCCTGCTCATGAAGCCCTGATGGTTACTATAATGTGCATAATAACTGCCTGAGTCCTCTGCGTGATGTTTTCCAGCTGCTTTGTGTCTGTTCATTGCATGATGGCCAGAACTGGTCTGATAAGGTTGCTCCAATAATCCATGGGATGCATTATTTAATTTTATGTTAAGGGAGTTCTTGACAAGCCGATGGGCCGCTTCTCCCAATTGAGGGCCTGCTATTGCTCCAGGTACTTGTGCCCTGTAAGATGCACAGGATACAAAAAACACAAGGTCGCAAGATTTCATTAGTTTGTGTCTCTATGCATGTGAAATTTAAGGGCTCAGACATTAATGATTACTTGTAAGATGCAGCAATGATGGTACAAAATTTGATTTAAAACAGTAAAGAAAATTTGGTTGATATCATAGCAATTCTATATCCCATAAATATCAAAAGAAATTTGTAAACCTCTGCAAAAGGTCCTCACCTGTCCCTTCCATATCTCCGACCTGCATTATCTTCATGCCATAGAAGAGGGAAAGGTTTGATATCAATGGGTTTTAAAATCTGCAGACAAAAAATGCCAACGTATCTGTGATGTACATTAGTGTACCAAATATAAGATAAAGATCAATTTGTAATTTTCTTCTTAAAAAAAAAATCAAAAAGCTAAATCCAATGACGAGTCAAAAAGTATGAGTTCATCCATGGCAACCAAGCTGAGTGAAGTCTGATCCAGAGACCCAACATAGTTGCCAGTGTAAAAGCAGCCACAATATGCACACCTTTTCGGGCATGACTACACCAGGAGGAGGCCTTGGGATGTGTCTATGGCTAATAGGATTAAGATAAGTAATGTTTCTGAAATTCACCCAAAAAAAATGGACTCAGCATTCTTAAAGAACTTTATATACAGGGGGGAGTAAATATGAATGTAAAACAAACTTACAAGACTCGGTTATGCTCAATATCTGGCAATCCATTGATAGGGGAGGGTACATTGGGTTTCAACTCATTTCTTTCACTAAGCCAAAGATATCCATTCATTCCACCACTGCTAATTAAAAAAGGGGAGCTGATTAAACACTACTACTTAGTTCATGAATATTTTACCATAAACATATTCACCAACCTAGCATTTGTGTCAATTGACCAAGCAGGCCTTTCAGATAGAGCTGATTGATGATAAAGTTGGTAATACAAGAAAATATGTGGAGATAAAGCATGTTCAGGGCTGACGTAAAGTAAGTCCAGCATAACACTGTTCCGAAGTTGCTCCTCTGCCTGCACATAACTAACTAATCTGTAAAAAATTTAAATATGTATCTATATATGATGTGAAATCTATAGGAAATAGTACTATTCATGAGTCATGCACAATATGGTTCGTCTTAGACTCGGTGCAAAGTACAAACCCACATTTTAGTTGAACATTAAAAACATGGAATAAATTTATAATTGATCTTCTATCAAAAACTTGTAGAGAAGCATAGAGATGATGACGATAACAAGCCACAGAATACGATGTACATTAACAAACGGCTATGGTATGGAAGCAACATTCCCTCCTGCCAAACACGTGTAAACGCTGCAATATCTAGAGAATGTTTGCACAATAAACTCTTTCAAGAAATAACCACCACTTTGAAGACAAACAAATTTGGACCACAAAGCTAATAAAGTCAGTGACTACTCGTAAGAGTAGAACCAAGTATAGTAAAGACCATCCACTACAGAAATAATAATAATAATTACTACTATACAACAAATTTCCTTTTGCAGACCGTTAATGTGCCTTCAAGCTTCCTTGTTGCAGAAAGTAATTTCTTCTCATCAATAAATGGCAACTTGGCGACACCCTGAAATGCAGTCCACAAAATTCTATCAAAAACATAAATTTTGACAACCCACAATTTGACTCTAAACCATCACTAGTGTAAAAACATTAAATATTACCTGCCAAGCAAATCGTTTGCCATTCATATCAATCTCAAAATCTGTTGAAAAAGAATCAAACCAATACCACAAAGAAATTATGACATAAGATATAGCAGAAAAAAATCAAAAGCAGTCAAATGAACTTACCAGCAGGATAGAAGGCATAAATAGGTGATGAAGGATCAGTCATTAATTTTCTATAATTTTCAGGCAGTGCGTTTGAACTGTGACAAGAAAGTGATGAGCATATGTATCAGAATAGAAAGCACAAGACAGAAGATCTAAGGACAGAAAAGGAGGAACAACCTTGAAGCAGGTAAGGTCCCCATGAGCTGATCAAATGGCTTAAATGCTTCTCCCAAGAAAAATGTTATCTCCAGATCAGATAGATCTTTAAGATCAGACGCAAAAGGAGCATAGTGGTATGGGTAGTACCTGTAACAACAATCACAGGTGATATATCATGAAAAAAGCCAATCTTCTAGCAGTTCGTCATTGGTCTTAGATTAACTCACAAATAGCCTTGCTCTTAGAAAGAAATCCTTAAGAGTAGAGAATTGGGTTTCAACAGATATACAATTGTCATAAATCATCATTTGTAAAAGCAACATGCTCAACAACATTCATCAAGATACTATCAGACAATCTAGAACAGTTATGAAAACAAAGTGAACCATTCCACATCTTTGCAACTGCCTTGTCACCTTTCAGATAAAAGCTCACAATCCAACTATACAAGCCTCCAAGCTATTCCAGAAAAGGTTGAAGGAAAGATGTATTTCAGAAACTGTAGACAATTAGGTTTAGAGAAAGGCATTTCAGAAACTGTAGACAATTAGGTTTAGAGAAAGGCAAACTAACTGCACGAGAAAAGGTCCAATATATTCAACCATCCAAGCAACCAAAGAGGAGTCTCAGTAGCTATACTATGTATGCATGTAAATCAAGTAACCCAAGAAGCTGATAGAGGAAGACAAAGCAAAAGCAGGAACTAATAAACGTCAAACTAACCATTGCCATGAGCAAACACCCTGATAGTAGTATCGACAAACCCAACATAGGCCTTCCACATATTTCCAAACCTGCACAAGAAATCTAGAAGAATTAACCAATAACCTTCTTCTAATATAACAAGAAACAGAAAACAAGAAAGCATGGGCATTGCGTAGGTTTGGTTAACAAAACAGGAAAACATTTAGAAGTTCGAACCCAATAAATACAGCAAATCATCTGTGCATGCATCTAGTTGCATGTGCAATTTTTTTGGGTAAAGAGGGGATGTAATCCATGAACAACAGAAGAGTATATTAAGAGTATTAGCCTGCCTCTGAACTTTGAGGCCACAAAGACTGATAATAGAACTCACTAAATCTTTCTTAATCTTGTCAATCTCCTCCAGCCCTGACACACCAAACTTTTCAGCATAATACCGTTCCTTGTATCCAGGCTCCCCTAACCTAACCTGGGAAAACGATAAACAGTTGACAGAATAAAAATTTTGACAGCAATTCTTGATTGCTAAGGTCACAAAACTTATAATATTCCAGCAATGGCCCAGCTCTGGGGTCAAACTGCAAACAAATTTCACATACAAAACCTTCTATCTTAAAAAATACAGACCATATGCATAACAAAAGCATACACTTCTAATCAAAAAGTAAAAGAATGATAATTTTCTAGGAGTCTGAAAAATTAATAGAGTTGTTCCCAAAGCGCCTCAAGCATAAGGCCACTTTATTTCATGATGAATCCAAGCAAAGCAGTTTACTTCAAATTAAGAACTAAAATTTTTTATGTTTGTCAGTACATGATGAAAGAAAGTAGGGGGCGGGGGAGGTGAAATACAAGCACAAGAAACTCTCCATATGAAATCCTGCAATATACCCAATAAAATTATTTGTAATGTCACAAAAGCAACCAGGAATGTCAGCGAGATCAATACTAATTATCCTCAAATCAAAATGCTAGGAATATCCTGGAAACAAATCTTATTATTGAACCTTATCAAGAGCTGAGGCCCGTGGCTCTTCAGGTATTTCCCCTCTTGCCCTAGCTTTCATCTCTTCATTGCTTTCTGCAGCCTGTGTACGGAACCAAAAAGGAAAGCAAAGCCAATGCATATTAGTTCATGAAAGTATTTAAAGAGCCTAGAAAAAAGTCTGACGTTACAATATAAGTTGTGATGTTATTAGTAGTACTTCTTGATTAACATAGTATGATCAGGACCAAAAGTATAGATAATTGTATGTGTATGCACATGTTGAAAACCACGTCAATGAGAAATTTGAGTGGGCAAACAATTTACATGAAAAGTGAACAATGAATTATCCCTCTGTGCTTTTTCCATAAAAAAAAAATTAAAAAAAAAATCTGTCCTAACACACTACTCTTCTTGACATCCTTTCCTCCCTTCAAAAAATAGAAAGAATTGATTATCTCACTCTTAGAGCAATTATAATGCAACTAGACCAAATGTCAGCAACAGTCAAAGTAAGTGCAGGCACTCCTCATGTGTTCAACACAACTGTGTATTTAACCAGAAAGCAGTATGGTCGCCAAGGAAGTTCTCAATTATACCTGCCAATAACATTACTGGACTTTTCAAGCATACAAGTAATAGTAGTTAACTCAGATCCCCAACAAGATCAGAATTGGTTAATAACATGAAGCTTGACATGGTGTTTTTCGTTTAAAATAAAGATCGAAAAATGCAAAAAATGCAAATGGAACAAGCAAAGGAGTTTTGGCATTCATATCAACAGACCACACAATAAATTTCTCACTGTAAATCAAGCCAAAGAAACCACCTAAGGAGGTATGAAACCATGGAAATAGTAGAAATCTGGTGCAAAAGCTCACAACAATAATTAGCACAATGATTGGGACCCAAGAAACTTAAGGCTAAAAAGTATATGACATTAGGACCTTCCAGAAATTTCACAAAAAAAAAAATAGAAAAAGCAGAATACCAGTTGAATTCGAACTCGTTTCTGAAAGATTTGGTCTTCATAAACAGAAACAGCTTGAATAAAATGTTCCACTCTATCCAAGAAGACCTGAAAAATTCATATAGAAACAATCATGGAAACATCCAGGCTGATTACTTATGAGTTAATTCTTTTTTTTTTCCCATAAAAGAATTAATTCTAAATCAGAACAAGATAACACAAAATGATAGCTCAAGAAGAAAAACTGGACTTTAAAGAGAGAGAAATTTACCTCACCCGCATCAGTAAGATAACCACCCATGGTAGTGAATTCCCTTCTATAAATATGCATCAATAAATTTATAGCCCCCTAAATTTGTACGAAGTTAGAAGGTGGTAAAAAGAAAAAAGCAAAGCCCATGAAAATCACTATAGAAAACAAGAAGCTGATAGGCTTGAGATATCTTTTGTTACAGGCAATAACTCGAGAGAACTCATTTCTGCCGGCTGCTTACCTCCCTGATCTCTAAGGTTGGCATGTGTGGAAGAAAGTCATTGCCGATGAAGAAGCATAGAAAAACAAAATCATCCACTAAGCGTTCAAAGTCAATCTCAAAAGGCGGGTTGGGTATATCCAATTCATATTGCAAGTATTCCCTCAGTACCCAGATGTTAAGAAACTGTATGCAAGGGGTAAGTAAATTTATATTCCAAATTATAGAAAGAAAAGATCTGGCTCAAGATGTGAAGTATCACTCCTCCAACCTGATATTTTTTCTTGTGAATTGGGGTGTCATCTACTGGATTCCAATCCTCAGCACTCTCACCTGGTTTATTTCGACAATCAGCTGCAAGATGACCAACTTGGCCACATGAAAAACACTTCTCCTGTTGTCCAGGAAGAGTAATCACCTGTATACCCGGGAAATCATTTAGTCCAACCATAGAGATCAATGGGCTAAACTATCGTAATAATTAATTGGAAACTAACCTCCCTCAATATTGAAAAGTGAACCTCATGAGTAGCCAAAGAGAGCATTATCAAATCAGCATCCTGATTCAAAGACCATGGCAAATAAAGTCAAGGAAAGTACCCCAAAAAAAAAATCAGATACAATGAAAACTACTCACCAACCCATACAAACAATGTCGAGTGTTTGGATTGAAACCAGGAAGGTTGCGTTGAAGTCGAATGTATTGAATGATTTTATGTTCTCCCTCACCAGGGACATTTGCATCAGAAAGAATAACCTTCCAATGATCACCCAAAGCAGCCCCATAAGCAAAATAAATGGAAACAAGGTATCATAAAAATTCTTCTTTTTTTCAAGGGAAAAAATACAGAATGGACTGCTCAACATAAAATACATCATTAACTATAGATGGGACCAAGGGAAGTAAAAAGTGCATGGCATTAAAATTGTAGCACCTTTGTACCCCGCCAGCCACGGTTGTGGTTCAATCTAGTCTGAATATAATACTGAAGGGCCACAGACAGCACCGCCATAAATTGAGTGCCAGGAGTGATGACATTTGAGTCAGAAGTTTCGGGCTTGTCTTTAGAAGGTAAAAGCTCTCCCACAGCCTCAAATTCTCTTCTCAGCCTTTCTTCTTCAGCTTCCTACAGTTTCACACATGAAAGCACTATAGGGTTCAAAAAGCTCATCATGAAAAAAAAAAAAAAAAAAAACCATTGTAATTTGTAATAACAAAAGTATAGTATCTTACAGCTTCAGCTGCATCTTTTGCAGCTCTGAAGCGCCGAGAACGCTGCTGATTCATTTTGGCTCTTGGTGCAACACCATCTGCAAAATGTGGAATAAGTAATTCATGAAAATTTTGAAAAGGGGAGAGTGCACATGAAAGAAAATGGGTAAAGAGACGAAGTGATTCAACTTTTAGTTGTGAACCTCTCTATTCAAGTGATGTACGTACAAGAGTCCCTTGGGTCAAATAATCCTCCTATACATAATGACTACAGTAAAAGAATATCATCCTAACTACCGAATTAAAAAGGAAAATTTAAAGATACGTAACTCAGATATCATGAACAATTGATAGCCTAAATCCTTGCTGGCTCAACCACAAGTTGGTACATAAATGTCACACGTGCCCAGATTGGGGAGTGATGACAATAGAGATTCGCTAGGAACAGCATGAGGCAGTATGTCAGCCAACTAGTCTCTGGTGTGAGCTTCTAGTATATAGTTAATTTCTTATCCAGTTCAACATGCCTAGTTCAATCATGTTGCCCTGGATTATTAGCAGTTTCAATAGCTGCTATATTATCACAGAATAACTCTAAGAGCTTCTTTGAACTGAACCCAAGTTCTTCCAAAATAATTTTCAGAAAAGACAGCATTCATGTGTTGATCACTTGGGTTGTGCATGAACAGACTCACATCTCAAATTGCATGTGCTAAATCTGGTTTGGAATTGGATAAAATATACTGGAGTCAATTGGGTCCTTTAATAAAGAAATATCCTGCTAAAGGAATATCTCCTTGACTACCTCCTTACAATATCAAGCACTATCTCACTAGATAGGGCTGGCTACGTGGATCATATTATGTCATTGTGTTTTATCAATAGACAACTCTTTGGACATACCAACTTGTCTCTCACTAACCAACTTCAATGCAAAAGAAAAGGATAACTAACACTTGATGGCCCCACTGAATCAATAGCCTAAGCATTTGGGAAAGATACAACAACTCACTACTAGTAAAATGGGGATATATAAAGGCCTTCTCATCTTGGTTCTTTAGGATAATTTTCCAAACACATAACTATGTTACATGATAAAACTTTCATCAAATTTAAATGCACAGTACATACAGGTACGGTATTAGGTCTGGTAAGCAAACATTGAAAAAGGATGAAAGGATTATTTGGCTCTTCAACGTAAAGTTCACATATTCCTTGGACTTACAACCTATCATTGTAGGAGCTCTATTATAAATAGATCTGGCAACAGAATGTAATACTTAACAAAGGATTACATTAGAAATAAATTTTTAAGAAATAAACATATGCATCATACCAATTGCAAGATAGAGAAGCTTCCTCGGGCGAACCAACGAAAAGATATGGTCAATATAAGCAAATATTGATTTAAATACATCATCATAGGTAGCAGGTCCAGGCTGCAATTAGAGATTTATCAGAAACAATACAATTTTTGAAACAACAATGCAAAATTACAGAAGTCACATACAAATCATGTCACCATGTTATCAACTGGCAATTATTTGTTAGACTGGAAAACCCCACCAACTATAGCATTTCCATAACAACCTAAACTACACCCGTTTGTCTCCCTTTTCTCAGTCTCCTAGTGTTATGGTCCACCAAAAATCCTGAAACCACCGTTCCCAACAGCTTTGAGATAGTAGTCTTTCATAACGTCCTTCTCCGCTAGTCATATGATCATATGCATCAGGAAGTTGGCGCAGAAATTCACCGCGAGGAATGGAACTATTATGCTTGATTCCAGACAGAATATGGAATAAATAAAATTAATGCTATAAGAAAGTCCTTCCCTCTTTCTCTTGAATTTAGTTTAGCATTAGAAGCAGACGTTACCATGAGAATTACAGTATGGAAAAAGCATAATCATTGAGAGGCGTTGCAAGAGAGCGTAAATTATACAACTCTACTTCTACAGTATAGGAGACTTAATCAGATAATGCCTTCTGGAGTCCCTCTAAAAATATGAATGACTAAAAAAATTGCAGATTCCAACGAAGAAGAACAGATTAACATGTGATAGGGGAACAAAAGGAACAGATATAAGTGAGTTGAGCTGGAGCATGTACCTTGCCATCGGGGTGGAAACAAGCGTGAATGATACCGTTCATGTCCAAATACAAGTTGTCGAACTCCATGCCATTGGGATTAGGTTTGGACACATCAACAGGGTGCGAAACACAAGCGTCGCCGGTGCTGGACTCTTCTTCGACTACATCGGAAATCGAGAGCGGATAGCGGTCGGCAAGCCACCGGTAGAAGGCTGGAACTCCCATGGCTACGGCTCAGTTGGACCCGGTTCAGTAAGGAAGAAGAGAAAATATAATGTAGAGAATGCAAGATCTGTGATGCCGTTTAGAGAATGTACGGATCAGTGCTGAAAGGATGCTTCCCGCGGGACGATATTGCCCCTGGACTATTGCGGCTTTGTTCCCTCGACTCACCTAACTCCTCCTAGTTATGCCATTTCCTCTTTCTTCTGCCTTCCTTACCAATCCTAATCCTACAAGCCAAGGATATTTGGGAATTGCGGGAATTGCCCTTTGCTTTTTAGTATATTCTTTTACTTTTGATTGATATTTTAACCATGCACACACACAATTTGTTCATGTCCTTGACATAAGCCGCCTTCGAGGGGAAAATATTTTTTCAAGTGAATTATTTTCCTTTATTTATACTCTTGGTTTATAATCAAAGTAATTAATGTGACACTGTAATAAAATATTTTTTGCCATAAGTTATATAATATAATTGATAAGAATAGTGATAAAAAAATACCGTTTTAAATTATAAGAAACAACTGCCACATATATTATATTTCAAAATATAATATACATTTAAAAAAAAATCACCTTTTTTAATTTTACCCATGTTTAATTATTCTATTTAATTTCCATATATTAAATCTACACAACCCATGGTTGACAATAAAAATGAATCTTTTACCCACTCTCTTTTCATCACACAATCCTTTTCTATAATTATTTTTCACTATTCTTATTTCTACTATATTTATTATTCTTTCTCTCTCTTACCATCCCCTCAATGTAGTAATTTATATACTCTCTCTCTTATTCCCTATCTTATTATAAATAGGGGTATTTTATTTAAAAATAATAATAATTTTAATATATTTATTATTTTTAACTACCACTTATAATCCAAAATTCAGTTAAAAGTTTCTTATAATTTAAAATAAAAAGAGTAATATTTTCAGACATATAGACTAACCCCGAACTAACTCTGGTCTTTATCTGTAAGGCAGTTTAAACCATATTATGTTTGGCTAACCTAAAATATGTCGCAGATTAATGGAGTAATTGTGAGAATAGTTCCAACTTTCAAGAGCTCACTGATGCATAATTATAAAGAAGATGGGAATAGTGGCAGGAGGATAAAGTTTGTTAACGTTCTGCCTTGTCCTTCATCTTGGATTTAAAAAAAAGAAAAAAAAGGCTCTCAGAAGCTCCACTGCATTACAAGAAAGACCTAATGGATACGAAGTGTTTGGGCTGAGTTGCTGGGTTTCTAGTTCTACGTGGGCCTAGAATGAAGACCTTTTCGTATGTTTGGAATTCAGGATTCTTAGACGGCCTTTTTATTGAAGGGATGTATTCTATTTCAAATATGGGTTAAGATGAAGATTTACCAATAAAAATTTTTTTGAGGAGCGCCTGATACAAATCAGTTTTTGAAAAAATAAATGTACCAATGAATAATTAAAAATGAGCAGATTTAGCAATGAACAATCTAAAAGGAAACAAATAACACAATTAAAAATGGTTGCGTCTTCATCATTGTCGACAGGAAGAAGTAGACAGAGAGTCGTGCTTTTTGCGTCAACCCTGTTGTGATCGCAAAATAGTAGTGTCACAATAAACTCATATGGAAGGTTCTACGGATGTCCATAGTACTAGCAAGTAAGCATTTGAAATTGAAATTGTTAAGGTTTTAGGTGTGTGCTTAGTTGAAACTATTACTTTTAATCCCTCAACATCTCAAATTTTTGCTTCCCTTCTATTTAAGTCTTGTTACATAGGGAACTTGATCATCACTTTGTCGCTTTTTAGGTTTTACGATCTATTTCTCCTCTTTTCTCTTTTTATTAATCTATCTACTTTTTAAATAAATAACACGCAAATACTCTTTATCACGTTTAACAGTAATTGATCATCAAATTAATGGGATTGTGCTATGTGCACCATTTTTAATTGTTTATTGATAGATTTGTCCTTTTTAAAATTTATTTGTGCCATATATTCCTCAGAAAAAACTTTGTTGGCAAATCTGTATCTTAACCCTTCAAATATTTACCTTTTCGAACAATATATTTGGCAGCATGTTGCGTCATAAATTTCATCTAAGGCATACCGAGAATGTGAACTGCTCGACAGAGATATTTGATTTTTTTTAAGAAGTAAAATAATTTATTTAATTATATAATATGTTGTGTTTTATTATATTATATATCAGTTTATAAGTTAGATAAAATATTTTTAAAAAATATATAAATTTTAATAATTAAAAATAGGGCAAAGGAGCGAAAATGCCTATGATATTTTCTCTAAGGAGCACTTAGCACCATGAACAATTTTTAGGGGCTAAAATGCCCATGTTCATTGAAAAGTATAACAAAAATGCCTATGATCTTTTCTCTAAAGAGCACCCAACACTAAAAATAATTTTTAAGGGTTAAAATGACCATGTTCATTGAAAAATAGAGTAAAAATACCCTAACTATTTATTCCATGGACGTTGACCAAAGTTGTTAGAAATTTGATCAAAATTGTTGACATGAAAGCTGAGCCGGCAGGTTTTTTTAATGAGTAAATCAAAAGACTTAGTAAATTAGAAAAAACAAAATAGAATTTAGACAGAGCTTTAACTTTGACATAAGACAGGGAAGTACAAGTGAATCGCAAGAAAGGGTTAATGGTGAGCAATTGCAAATGGCGAGCAATGGCATATTGCAATAGGATGTAAGGAAAATCGCGACAAAACTGTGAATGGTTAATTGAGCAAGCAAGCATTGGGTAAGCAAGTGCAAATCGCGAGCAAGGGTGAATCGTCACATGTTGTAAATAAAAGCATGAAAGTTCATAATTGCAAGTGAGAATTGAAATAATGACAAAACCAATGGAAATGCATAACTGGCATACTATGTGATAGCAATACCTCTATGATCCTTCTTGGTTGCTTAATTAAAACCACACTTCTTTTGCTCTTTCTTGATGTCAAACAAGATGAGGAAGACATCTCCTTCCTTTAATCAACTCTTGCATCTCTCATCTCTTATTCCTCAAGTATTGCATCTGGCTTTCTATTTTAATAGAGATCAAAGGAAAAAAAAAAGGCAAGTGATGACAATAACTCTTCTCACCATCATGGCCTCACCATTAATCATCCTTACCTAACCTATGAGTCTATGACTTGCCACTTGAACTCTAACTCACCAACTAAAGACAAGTTAATGAAGAGGCTAACAAACGTTACTTGAAATAAAAGGTTAGGGTATTTTGCTATACTTTTCAATAACATGGGCATTTTAGCCCCTAAAAATTATTTTTGGTGTTGGGTGCTTTTTTAAAAAAATATTATAGACATTTTTGCTCTACTTTTCAATGAATATGAGCATTCTAACCTCTGAAAATTATTTTGTGGTGCTAGGTGCTCCTTAGAAAAAAAATCATAAACATGTTTGCTCCTTTGTCCTTTAAAATAATATAATTAGATTCCTTAATATTCTTCAAAAAAGTTATATAAATCTTATAATTAGAATAGTAATGTTTTACACGAATGTTTTAAAAATAATTTATATTAGTATTTAGTATCCAGCGTGTTCAGTGATTTTTATTCACGAATTGAATGGATCTTTTCAACAAAAAATAATATTGTTCGCGGTAAGCAATTGATATTAGCTGACAAAGTTGATTCATACTCTTATATTAAATGCCTGTAAAGTCATTCGTGCTTCCATGGAAGGATAAATTGGTCGAATCATTTTAATAGGGCTTTGATTTAATTTTTTTTTTTAAAAAAAACCGCACATTGATACGTTACAAGTATGACCGACAGCACTCAAACTTGGATCATGTATCAGAAATTCATCCAAATCAACGTGAGTTGCTTTAAATTACCACACATCCTGTTTTTCCTGACAATGTTAGATTTTTTTCCTTTTTTTAAATAAAAATAGAGGGTTTAGCTGCGGTAATATCATATGTAAATAATTATCTCATCCCAAGCGTGACTGTCTTGTTATTTCTTTTGTGTTTTTATTGTATTACCATTAAAAAAATTAAACATTTAATTAAATTACTTTAAAATATTTATATTTATCATTTTCTCATGACTATTTTATCTAACTTATAAACTATTATATAATTTAATAACATATAAAATATAATATAATTAAGTAAATTATTTAAAAAAAAATTATCTTTTAAAAAAACAACTTTATGTCATACTTAATAATAAAAGGAGTATAATATATTAAACAATGAAAAAAAAATAAAAAAGAGATGGAAAAATAATATCATTAAACATTTGAAACACTAATTATTTGTTATATTGGTAGGCTTAAAGGGAAAGCTCATGGCACAATTGGATGAAAAAAAATAGAAGGGAGTAGAAATAAAAGAAAAGCAAATAAAACATTATTTAAATGTATGTGAGATACATACACCTTAATAAAATATTGTTCTACCTAAACAAAAAATATTATTTAAATGTCAGTAGATCTTATATACATTTAATTAATATTTTTTATATAAGGTAAAATAGTTTTTTTATTAAGAACATGAGTCTTATATACATTAAAATAATATTTTTCCTCTCCCATCCTTTTCTTCCTTTTGCTTTTCTTCCTTTTCTTTTATCTAAACTTGCCCTCCGTCTTTTGGGTTTTTTTTTTTTGTGGAAAAGGGGGGAAGCCCGATCTTAAAAGGCTAATAATGTCCGGCTCACTAGAAGACCGGGCCGTTAAGTTTATAAACCCATTACACTGGTGATCCTATCAAAGACATTATGTTTATGAAAGCTGTGAAGTCTGATTAAGGTTAAGAAATCTAATACGTTTCATCATTATTGACAAGAAGAAACGGGAAAAAAAAAAAAGACAAAAAGAGACTATATGACTGCATACAAAAATAAAAGCAAAAGAATGGGTGGGTTTGGAATAAAAATTGAAAAAGTGATTTTTAAAGAAATAAAATTGAGTAATTTGATTTGTATTTAAAATAAACATTGCAGAAGTTATTTATATAAAAATAAAACTTATTTAATTGAAATTTTCAAAAATAAATTTTTGATGGAAAATGACATAAAAATTAGGGAAAATGTCAGTTAGGTCCTAGAGATTAGACTTAATATAAAAAAGTCTCTGCAAGTTGTTAATCCCTATTGATCATGTTATCATTTTTTACTGCTCAGTTGTTATTATGGACCTTTTTGTTATTAAGTCTCATCTCGACCTGGGACCTAATTGATATTTTCCCTAAAAATTATTACACAAAAATGAAAAATAAATTTTCTGAAAAGTTTAAAAAAAAAGGCCAAAAACATACAATTAATAACATGATTAAATAATTTTTTTAAAATTTTCTAAAAAAGTCAAATAGATCTTATATTTAGGGCAAGAGAGAGTATATATTGCATACAAATATATTGTGAAGTTAATAAACCAAAATAATTTTTTTAGAGATGTCAAGGAAATTTGTTGACAGAAATTTGTGCATGGATGGAAAAAGAGTGGGAAGTTAAATTAATTTGGTGTAAGCGTCAAGTTAATCTAGCTACTAACTTGATAACAAAAGAAGTTTTTCATGATGCTGTGGGTTTCCAGTTCTTTATATTAGTACCATCGAGCATATTTGCTGCTCTTGCTGCTGATGTGTCTATATAGTTTTTTGTTCTTTCACTTAGCAGGGAAAAAAAAAAAAGAGAAGTCAAGAAAGTAGAATAAATTACTTAATTTTATCATATGTTGTATTTTATCATATTATATATTAGTTATAAGTCAAATAAAATAGTTTAAAAAAAAACAATAAATTTTAATGTTTATGATTAGCTTTCTTATGATTCTCTAAAAAATTAATGAAATCTTATAATTAAGATCAGAAAAATAAAATATTATTTCTCACCTACCTAATCGGTGGGAAAAGCAACATTTTATTGCTTCTTCAAGGGTGGACAATTGGCAATATCAACGATTATATTGCACCCATAGTCCACACAAACAATAATTTTTTTTAACTCTTGGTTGTTGCAAACGTGTGCAATTAAAAGGGTATGTTTGGAGTAAATATTATAATTGTGATTTTTAGAAAAAGTAAGATTGGATAAAAATAAAATTGAATAATCTGATTTATGTTTAGGACAAAGATTGCATAAGTTACCTTTACAAAAGTAAAACTTATTTAATTGACATTTTTTAAAAGTTACGTTTGATAGAAAATTATTAAAAAGACATTAATCATGTTATATTATATATATATATATATATTCGTGATATTTAAAAATTATATCAAAAAAATGAAAAAAAATTCCATAAAAGTAAACAAATAAAAAAACCTAAAATGTATATAACTAATTACATGGTTAAATGAATAAAAATGCATATAAAGAGGGATATACAAAAAGCTAATGATGTCTCATGATTAGAACCAGAGTTAGTCTTATTATATGTAAATATAGTGTGATATTTATAATACTTACGGTTCTAATTACAAGACTTAATTGACTATTTTGTCTTACTTAATCTTTCAAAAAAAATTGGGTCTTATAATTAAGACTAGAGGGAGTTTGATTACATATAAATATATTGTGATATTTATACTATTTTTTATCATAATTAGAAAACCTAGTTGACTCTTTTGACTTCATTAATCTCTCTTAAAAAACTAATTTGATCTTATAATTAGGACCAAAGGAAGAAATTATGACAGAAAAAAAATTGTCACTCCAATAGGATAAAAAGCTAAAAAATATATAATTAATAACATAGTTAAATAATATTTTATGATTCTTCTAAAAGTCAACTGAATCTTATAATTATGACGGTAAAAAGTATATACTACATCTAAATATATTTTGATATTTATACTACATCTAATCCTAATTATAAGACCCATTTAATTTTTTTTAAAGAAGTCAATGAAATAAAATATATTATTTAATTATACCATATGTTATATTTTACATATTATATATTAGTTTATTGGTCAAATAAAATAATTTAAAAATAATAATTTTAAATATTTTAAAATAAAATAATTAATTTCTTTATAATTTTTTAAAAAATTAATTAAATTTTATAATTAAGGTTGAAATCAGTCAGAGGAACAACATTTTATTACCTCTTCCATGGTAAAGAATTGGCATCAACCGTAACTGTACCAGTGGTTCACCCAGCAAATTTTTTTTTTCCCTCTTTAGGCTGTTGGTGTCCTGCGAAATCGCCCAATCTTCCGCTCAAATACACTGGTTGCCATGTGATTGAACAGAAGCACGATTGTCTCATTTAAATTAAAATCGAATTAATCTCAAAATATGGTCAAGCAGTCGATATCAATCATATCATGGGCAGCACATGTCGATGTAACAAGTGGGTCTTAATCTTATTCGTCTTTTCGAAAATAAAAGTTTAGCCTTTAGAGCAGTTTTGCCCTTTCGTATCATCCAAGGGACAGGCAAACGGCAGAAACCGTATCTCATCAAGTGCGTGATTGGATGGGAAAAAATAAAATTTAACGTGAAAAAATATATACTAACTCTATTTTTATTTATAAGACTTAGTTGACTTTTTTTAGAAAATTCTAGATAAATCCTAATAAAATTAATTATATTACTTTAAGAATTAAAATTTGTCGTTTTTCTTCAAATTATGTTGTTTGACTTATGAACTAATATATAATATAATAACATATGATATATGATATGATTAAGTAATGTAATTAGTTTTCTTAGGATTTTTCTAGGATTCTCCAAAAAAGTCAATTAGATCTCATAAATAGGAATGGGAGAGTATATGATATTTGTGAAAGTGTATCCAGCATGAAACATTTTTTTTAATGTAAAAGTCCACATGCTTTATTAAAGTGAGATAAAAAGTTAAAATATACATTAATAGTTAGGTTTAATTTTTTTTTATTTTTAAAACTTACGTGGACGATGACTCAATTAAAGTTTTAACTCAAGTGGCAATGGATAAAAAGAAAAAAAAACTGCTTAACTTGTTTGAAACTAAATATTAGACGTAGGTATGAGTAGGGCTGGGCAGGGGTCTACCCAAAAGATGGATGAGCAACAAAATACAGCCCGATGCCCTGCCTTGCTCTGTAGAAGCCCTAACCATTTTGGGCAAGGCAGGGCGGGCTTTAGTGCCCGAGTGGCAAATTCCCTAACCAGTAATATGCATAAAAACTTTAAATATGTTCCATAATTTTATACCTTCGATATTTTAAAACAAATTTATGAATTTATAAAAAAAAACTACTATATGTCTTAACAATTTTTTAATACTTTGTGACATCATCCTAATTTAAAAAAAAAATCACCCCAATCTAAAAAAGTAAAAATCTATATGTAAACTTTCATAGATGGATATATAACAGTAATATAAAATATTTCATAAAAATGAAATAATATATATTTGAAATAAGATAATATGTATAGAAAAATATTTATTTTGTATAAAACAATATATATCGAATAACATATATTGTAAATAAATTATATATAATTTCTTGGGCAAGGCCGAATAGGCAGGGCAGCACTCCTTGCCCGATGCCCGACCTTACCCGGTAATTGATCCAGCCCAAAGATACCCATCCTTTTTTCGAGCCACTTTTTTTGAGTTGGGCAGGGCAATTAAGGACTAGGCCTAGGTGGGGCTACTGGGCTCCTGGGCATCATGTTCACCCCTACTAGATATAGAAAACTGTCACATCATAGTAATTCATAAATTATAAATGAATATCAGTAGGTAGATGTGTATTGTTTTTGTTTTTTTATTTTTATCCAATGTCATCTAAATTAAAACCTTAACTGAGTCATTATCCACGTAAACCTTAAAAATTAAAAAAAAATTAAACTTAACGGTCAAAGTCAAACTTAATCGTCAATGTGCATTTTTGCTTCACTTTTATAACCACGTGTGTACTTTCATACAAAAAAAACTTAGTACTAGACACATTTTTAAAAACATCACATATATATATATATATTTACACCTTACAAAAAAAAACATTTGTGAGCTTACAGACCATAATTTAGTGAAAGAGTAATTAAAAAGTCTGTTTTCATTTTTTTTGGTCAGATATTATTCTCCAAAAACTAATATAAACACTTTTTAAATCTTTCATGACCCATTTGATATATGATGGCAGTGGAAGTAAAAGTGGGAGTGAAATTGAGATTTTAGGTGTAGATTTTGTTTTAAACCCGAGTTTATATTTTTAAAAGGCACAAAACCTATTCAAATACCTACTTAAAATGTAGACTCTTTAGATAACCTTTAAAGTTTATTTCCAATCATATAGACCCTTTAGATAGCCTTTAAATGTAGACCCTTTTTTATATAATCAAATGAAATCAACTCAATTCTTTACAACTAGCTCAATATAAGAATTTTGAAGAAGCAATCGTGATAGCCCAGATAGTGGAGACCTGAATGAATGGAATTCTTGAAACGAGTTAAACCCCTCCCTTGCCAAGAAATCTGTAGTAGTATTACTACATCGATTAACATGTTGAATCTGTACTTCCCAATCACGACACATAACGGATTGGATTTCCCGAATAATGTTAATATCAACATGTTTCTCCTATATATCATTAGAACACAATTCAACGACCTCTGTAGAGTCTATTTCAAGAATTAGACGTCTATGTCCTAAATCTCATGTAAGTTTCAATCCATGCAAGCAGCCCCAGAGTTCCGCACTGAGAGCATCTTCATCCTGGAGTTGACAGCGAAAGCCATGTAACAATTGTCCCGTCTTATTCTGGATTAACCCACCACATGCGAGAGAGCTAGTGGATGGAGAATAGGCACCATCAATATTGCACTTCACCCGTCATTCCATGGGAGGAATCCACTTATTGGTAACTGTAGTCTTCCGAGAGCCTGTAATGTTAGTTCCAGTAAGTCGTTGACAGATCACTTTCATGCTACCAAGCACACACTTCACTTACAATAATATAGTATCATTATGGATCTCTTTACCTTCAAATACAACAAGATTACGACGACGGTATATCCACCATGTGAGCACCATAAAGAAAGTACCTCAATCCTTTCTCATTCCTAGAATGAACAATATTCTCCCAAAACCAATCATCAAAACTCAAAGAACAAAAATATCGTCATTGGTATGTTGGAACAAGACTTTGCCACAACGATTTAGTGTTTTCACAGTCACGAAGAACATGGAGAATATTTTCACTCCTAGACCTACAAATTGGGCAAACACCATTATCACATAGACCACGATAATAACGTTGGCTATATAGACCCTTGAGATAACCTTTAAAGTTTATTCACAATCATATATTATGTTTTAAAAATTTAACATTCATTCTTACCATAATATAAAGGTTTGGTAGGGAAAATAAAAGAATGTATAGTTATAATAACAGTCATAGCAAGTAGGGAGAATGAAAAGTAATCATTTGTTGACTGATGAGATTTATTTTCTAAAATTGATTAAGGATAACAATAATTATATAAAACTAAATTTTACTTCTTTTACTTTTTCCACATAAATGCAGACAAACTCATCCTACTAAGATTATAACATTGCTATAGCAGACAACAAAAATTAGGAAAAAGAGAGTGAGTTAGTATTGTCATCCTTTATGATTGAAGAGAAGGAAAGTAGCTGTGAATCTTTTATGCAGAAGCAGGGTTGACTACAATGACAATGTGGTGTAAAACTTATGATTAATGTCAAGGTTAAAAAAACTCAAGATTAAGGTTAACTTGATAAATTTATAAATAACATCTCTGATTCAAGATATAAGACTTAATTGACTTTTTTTTTTTTTTTTAGAATCCTGATAAAGTTAATTGCATTATCTTAAAGCATTTAAATTTTTTGTTTTTTCTTCAAAAATATTTTGTTTAACTTATAAACTAATATATATTATAATAATCCATTATATATGATATGACTACATAACTTCGCTTCATTAATTTCTCAACAAAAAAGTAAATTAAATTTTATAATTAGAATAAGAGGTAGTAGTTTATGAAATTATTTAGATTTTGTTATATATACTTATATAATAGTATAAATTAAGAAAGTTGAATTTACCATGCTCGTAAGCTTGTAGATTGGGCCTTATAAAAATAGGTTTGACTTATTTATCCAAAAAAGCTCGATAATAAATCTAAACCTTAGTCCGACCTATTTAATAAATAGTCCAAGTTAAATTTAATGCAGGCTAAGCCGTATGCCTCTATTTTCATCCTTGTATTTTTAGTATGCGGGAAGCCACTCCAATCGTAAACCCACTTTTCTCAATATTCACTATTGAGATCAAAATTAAAATGACTAAATTTATAATTTGGTCTTTAATATTTTATGGACTTGTTAAATGCTGTTTTTCCTAAACATTTTTGCGATGCAAGAAGAAGGCATAATATATATATATATATATATATATATATTGTAATGGTCTTAAAGTAAATTCCACATTCTCCTAAGGTAATGTATAAAACGCAATTTTTTTTTTGCTAAGAAGTGAAAAATTCATCCACCAGTCTAAAATATAAAACCTAATTAGTTTTTTGGAAGATTAATTAAAGGAGCACATTAAATCACTTTAAAGTTTATATATTTATGATTTTTCTATAAACTAATTTGTTTGACTTATAATATGACTCATACTCAGTATATGATATAATTAAGTAATTTATTTATTTTTTTATCTTATAAAAAATCAACTAGGTATTATATCAATATGTAAGTATAGTTTCCTTAATGCAAGTTATTTGATTTTGTACTTCATTTTTGTTTTTTGAATGTCACCCTGTGTACTATGATTTTTTTTTAATTTAATAATAACTAAGTTCCTCAAAATCATTAAATTGTGAGCGAGGTCCCTTAGGAGTTAAGACTTGGGTGTATTAAATTACATAGGGGAAAAGATAAAATTGCCCCCTTCAATTAAACCCTAAACCCAAAGCTATCAACCTAAAATTGAATAAACCGTAGTCAATCATCAAATAATTCTTACATTTACCAAAAATGGATATAAACCTAATTTTTTTGGCCAGTTGATATAAACCTAATTACACTAGTGAAAGATGCCGTATTTTATACCTTCTCTATGTATCCAATTTTAATTGAAAAGGGGTAAATTTATCTTTTCACCTCTGTAATTAGTTGCAACCAGTACCTTTGGGCCATCACTTCAATTTAATGATTTTCGAGAGACTTGATTGGATTTAAATAGTAAGAAGAAAAAAAATATTCCCATGGCATTCCCAACAAAATGAATGGACTTATTAACCATTATAAATATCTTAATTCACGAATAGAGCAACCAGAGATTTTTAAAAATACTCTCTTTAGTATCTATTATAAAGGTGTTTTTAGAATAACGATGGGATAACGGACTTATTTGTAGTTAGATTTATGGATAAGTCATATTAGATATAAGTCAGATTAGATATGTTTGGATTGAAGGTAGAATAAGTGACTTATAAGTCACTTATTTAAAAGTAAAATGTGTTTAGTTGATATATTAAAAAGCAACTTATTGTGACAAATGACTAAAAGGGACATGAATATTAAAAAATATATTGTAAAATTTAAAAATGATATAAAAAAAGAGAAATTAATTTTAACAAAAGTTAAAAATAAAAGCCAGTGAATTAATTTTAATGATTTATATATGTATGCATGCGCAATGGCAGAATTACTAAGGAAATTAAACTATGTTGAAAAAATATCATGTCGTGGGACATGGGTGAAAACTGGAGATATGAATGGTCAAAAAGTCAAAATCGAAAAAAAAAAGGATAAAAAGAGGTGGGAAAAGGGCAGAGAGGAGAGAGGGATGTGATTGTGATGGTTATAAGTCACAAAAAGCAAGATTTGCGAGCTTATTCATTTAAGTCCGATATGCCAAAAAGTATAATTTGACAAATTTTTTAACCAAACACCCCAATAATAAATAAGATCAATTAGATAAGACATTCTACCCAAAACGTCCGATAGGAAGGCCATATTGGTTAACTAAGCACGCATTAAATGTCTGTTTGGTATTATGGTTTGAAAATAGCTTTTACAAATTCTGAGATAAATATGTGAGAGAAATTTTGTCTCGTCTTGTGCAAACCATAGTTTTAAAAGTGAAAACAAATAGGCACTAAGTCTCCAACTAACGAACTGATTAGGGAGAACCAATGGTAGCGTTGGCTTGAAAAAAGAAGTAATAAGTCACTTTTGACCGTTTGGTAAGGGTTTCAAAATAAGTGGCTCGTTTAAATAAGCGGCTTAAAAGGATAAGTTGGGAAAAATGACTTATGAAAATAATCACTTCTTCTCCCTCCAATAGGTCTTTTCTTTTATCTTTAATTCAAACATAAGTAACTTATTTTACCTCAATAAGTCACTTTTCTAATCTCAAATCCAAATACAAGTTACTTTTAATGAATCACTTTTCCCCCTTAAGTCACTTCTAATAAGTCACTTAAAAAAGTCACTAATTTCACCACTCATCCAATCGGTCCTTAATTAGTACTATTGATCATGTTTTATAAAGCATTTGCAAGTTTTCAAGCTGTCATAAATTTTATGCCTACCCACATTTAATAAGAGTAGTAGAGACAGTGATGCTCAATACTCCTTTCGAGTTTTTATAAGAAATTTTTTTATCATTAGCTTAGTTTTTAATATAAGCAACTTTATTTTCTCATTTCAAAATTTAAATTACATTTCCTTTTATGCTCTTATTAAATATATACCTTTATACTAATTATTTTTAACTCACCACTAATTACATCTCATTTAATGATTTATTACTTATCCTTGATCATATTGTCTACTCATTATGTCTCATTTATTTTCTATTAATTCCCTCTGCTACTTTTTTTATAGAGGCATGTTTGTAAACGTTATGACATTCTTTTATACATATATTGATTTTTAACTAATATTAATCATTAGTTTGTTTTTCACAATTTAGAAAAATAAATTGTTTATAAAAAGAATCTTGTTGAATATGATATTTGAGTTTAGTGTAGTTAGTTAAAATAATATTGAAAATTACTTGAATTTTAAGAGAACTTAAATTTTTCTAACTATTTTTAATTGAAGAAATAATTAAAAAATAAAACAGTAAGTGCAAAATAAGTAATAACAAAGGTATTAAAAATCGACTGATCACTTAACCTATTGAGACACTGGATTAAGGGTCAGTAAGTCATACTAGGTAACTAAACTAGGCTTAACCGGTTAGAAAGTCAAGATTTTAGGATTATTAGTATGAAGTTATAAAATAAATGAATTATTATTTTTTTAAAAAAAGGGTAAATCAAGTAACTACCATACTGACCTGAGGCAACCAATTTGATTCATCTCTACAAAACATACTCAATTGGATTAGATAAGGGACTGATTTTTGATTTGAACTAGTCCGTCCGATCCAATTTTTAATATCATGATAATAAATCAGTAGAGGGCACGATGTTTTTTTTGGGTTTAGGATATATGGGGAGACATGCCAATCACCCTTTCTCTCACATCAAGTGCAAGTGGGCCCGTATAACAAGGTGAGCCTATGTTCGACTTTGTCCAATAGGCGTGGCAGGTGGCGGCGAGTGATTCTATTTACGTACTTTAATTAGACCTTTTCAATGTTCAAAATGTTAAAAAAATGCAGTCAAAAATATTTTTCATAGTGAATCCCCGGCCCGCCGTCGTCATACTTCACAACATTGCACAATTACCGCCACTATCACGGGTGTGAAAACGACATCTAATCTCGAAAGTCGCAATGAAAAATCAACCCCTCGACTACTTCAAAAGCTCTACTGGTCATGTTTTTCATTATTTTTCTTTTTTGCCTGAGTCATATTCTTCATTATAATCCTTATTACTTGTAGTATACTCCTATAAGTCCCTTGTATTTCAGAGGGAAGGGTGAGAATGAGATTTAAATGGAGAGAGAGGTTTTTTTTTTTGGGAATAAGAGTAAGTTTAACAAAAAAAAATCTAAACATCACTTAAAATTTCAAAATCTATAAAACTCTATCAGATTTGCAAAAGAAGGGAGGTAATATGGTGGTGGCATGAATTTTTGAAGTTCAACTGCGCCTCCCTTCCACCTTCTGTTTCCATTTTCCTCCTCTCACCCCTCTCTCTTATTCTCATCCCCCACTCTCCTCCTCTCTCTTGTGTAGCTAAGAATGATAAAAGCTCAGTCTCCTCCGCTCTGATGATGGTCTAAAGATGAAAAAGGTCGATGATGATGGTTTGAGGCTCAATCTCCCCCCTCTAGTTTGAAATTGCCGCCACTGTGGTTGGTGAGATGCAAGAAGGTCAATGAAGGTGGTAGTTGACAATGATGGCGGTAGTGAAGACGGGGAGGAATGATGGTGGGTGTGCGATGGAGAAGTCCTTCTTCTTCCTTCCTCCTTCCCAATCGAGCTCTAAGAGGGTGTTTGGATAGTAAAAAAAAGGGCTTTTAGGGAAAAAGTTGTCAAACACTGTAATTTTTTTGAAAAGTGCTTTTGAGGATAAAAGGGCTTTTAAGGGTCTGAAAAGGACTTTTTCCAAAAGCCATGTGAAGATTGCTTTTTTTTTTTCCTGAAACTTTCAGACTGACCCTCTTCTCTCTCTTCACTTTACTTATTTGACCTCCATATTTGACCGTTGAAGCTCTTCTCTCTGCCTTCTCCACTGGATTTTTAGACAACCCTAGGAGCCTCTCTCTTCACTTTACTAATTCACTCCATTTTACCGTTGAAATTGCTCCTCTCCCTCTTCTCATCAGTGCCGACATAGGCCACTCTCAACGTCACTCTCTACTGGCCTCACTATCACTGTTGGCGTCGGGCATTCTGGTAAGGTTGCTGAAACCAACCCCTCAATTTCCATTCTTCACGGCACACGACATCGACGCTCACTCTTATCTCGCTGTCACCGTGGGCAGCAAAGGTAGCTGGGGATCTCAAATCCCAAAGTCACCCACTCTCTTTCTTGTTCATGTGAAACGTCTTTGTCACTCTCAAAGTCACGTGCATCTCTAAAAATGGCGAAAGCTGGTTTCTAGATCTGAAGTTGGCCTCACCTGAAGTCTATTGACGCGCACCCTAAAGTCTCACTCTCGGCGACAGCTTCAAATTTGAAGTTGGGCTCACCTTACACTTTCCAGTTACAGAAGAGGCACATTGAAGTCGGCATTTCCAGGTATGAAATTCTCGTCACCCCACTCTGTGATCTCTGTGAATTTGCACGAACTTCTGGTTGGAAGCCGATGATGGTTGGTTTTGATTTTTTTTTGTTTCGATTGTTCTTCGAAGTAAAGGAAACTATTCAACTAGGATAATTAGTCACTCATAGACTTTACAGGCAAAGTGTATGCTAAAATGCCCAAACGAGTTTCAGGGGTTAGTTACTCTTGTAACTGATTGTCTCTGAGACATTTTGGAGCTGGGGAATGTTTTTTTATGTCGGGAACATTATCGTTGTTGAGGAAGGTAACCCAATCCATGCTTTCATGATATAGAGTAGAATCACTATATTTTCATGCTTATATGATAATCCAACAATCTAAGAGCAAGCTAACTAGAGGGTAGATTATCAATTATCGACTTGTGAGGTTGTTTAATTTAGTTAATTAGCTTTAAGATTTGAAATATTTTAAATTTATATTAGATTAGTCCACCTTTCAATTGTTGTAGAAATTTTATTTAATGATGAAGTTTTGTAATTGAATTTGGAAAAGATTGAATTGTTGGAATTTGATTAAATTGTTGGAAATCAATTAATATTTAAATTGTTGAGAACATGTACTATTTGGCTAGTTGGTTTTCTTTTCAGGTATACAGAACATTATATTGAGACCGGTTAAATAAAAAATGGTTTAAAAAATTTCCACATTTAGACTACATATCTATCTATGTGGTCTAAGAAGTTAGTTTTTACACTACACGTGCTTATATACAGTTTAAATAATAGGTTTTTTAGACCGCACTTCCCCATATGTGGTCTAAAAAGTATGAATTTAGACTACATGTCACCATATGTGGTCTAAAAAACTATGAATTTAGACTGCATTTCATCATATGTGGTCTAAAAAGTAAAAATTTTGAGATCAACTGGTGGTCTAAAAGGTGAGATTTTTAGACCGCATCATGGGGTGAAGTCTAAAAAATCATTTTTAAGGCCGCATGTATATGCAGTGTAAAAACCGCTTCACTTTCTAAACCACGTATATCTATATCACTTCTAAGTACGGTTTAAAATGTCATTTTTAAACAGTCTAAAATCCTTTTTTATACTAGTGTTTTATTGTAGATAATTATGACATATGTGCCTTTAGTATATCTTGAAGGTTCTCCACATGGTCATCTTTTAGTTTTTGAGTCTTGGGAGGTTGCCTTTTTTTTTGGTTTATTACCCTGTCAGTAATTTCCCTTTGTGACACAATTGCATATATTTAGAAATTTTCTATCAATATCCAATTCAATCAATCATGATGAAAGTGTGCGCAGCAGTTCAAAAGTGCAAACAAAAAACTTCTCTACCTCATAGTACCAGCAAAAGCAAGTTCTGATTATTTTTGCATTTTGTATTCGTATTTGCAAGACTACAAATGTTTATAAGGAATTTTTTGTTATTTGAGCTGATTTACTCTCTCTCTCTCTCATGGTGTTCAATTTACATCATTGTTGGAAATGAACCTCAATAATAGTTATTGCCCGTCAAATCTTTTTATTGATTCAGTTTTGTAGCATATATATGGATATCTATGTACTCCGTATCGTATAATGGTCTAAAGACGTGACACATGTCAAGACCCTTTTATATATAGACATTCCTCTAAAGACGTGTGTTATGTTTCGCAACTCGTGTGTTTTTTATCTGTTCATGTTGGATGCTTTGTCCATTGAATTTCAAAGCACACAAATTTAAGGTTTAGATATTACCCAAGTCCTTATGTTTTGGTGAGAGAGGTGGGAAAACGGGTAGGGCCGGCCCGTTTAGGCCAGACACCCAAAAGACCATAAAATTTTGAGGCTCGGCTTGATTAGCTACGGGCTTGGGTTAGCCTGTTAGGCTTGAACAAAAAAAATAATAAACATTTTTTTTAAAAGAAATTTACTTAAATACTAAAATTTTAAAATTAAGACAAATATTTTTAAAGTATTAAATATTTTATCTTTTTTTAATAAATAGAATAAATAACCTTTTGTCTTAAAATAAAATTCTTTAAGGGATAAATACTCAACTTTCTCATTTTTCAATTTGTATTATTAGTTTTTCTTTTTCTTATAGTATACAATTAAATAAATAATTAGATAAAGACATTAAGTATAAACTAAATATATTAAATAATATAAATAACATTATGATTTTTATCTTCTCCATGCCCATAATCATCATTATTACCTTATGTCAAATTTTTTAAAAAAAAATATAAACGGGCTGACCTGTGGCCTTACAGGGCTAGCCCATTTAAGCCCACGGCCCTATAGAACCAGCTCATTTAGTCCAAACTTCATTTTCATACTCTAAATTCCAAACACAGCCGGTGATGGGTTCAGGCTTAAGAGGGTCAAGCTAGTCTCAATTTCCCGTTTCTAGTTTTGGAGATACGAAAGAGGGATGGGGTTGAAGATTTTGTTTAATATAATCTCTTTTTTCGCAAGAAATGCATTTTTAAAAATGATGTACATTGATGTGGTTTTGTATCTTTGTTTGTCTGTCCATCTCTTCATGGATATGCTATTGTATGGTATATTGTTTGCTAATACTTTGGTCACTCCCAAGTTCCAAGAATGAGGGATACAATGTGGGATATCCTGAGTGTTGCATAATGATATCATGTCAATTTTCCTTTTTGTTTCAATGTCATGAAATCAACAGGGTGTTCTGGGTGAAAGAATTTTGGCACTTCTTTTTCTATTGTATTTTCATGTGGACATAAATTTCTGCATTAGTTTGACACTTGATGAGTAATATCATTATACAATTTACTGGCTTTTAGTCTATTAAATTGTCTCCTCTTTTAGTTTGTCTGTCAATTCAACTTTTCCATACTAGTCTTCACCACCAGCATACACAAACACAAACACAAACACAAACACATGCTTATGGACTCCTGTTGTGCTCTGTGCTCATATTCAAGTTGTCTACAGTGTAATTAAGAATAAATTGGTTGAATATATTAAAAAATAATGGTAAATTTTAATTAAGAATAAACAGGTTGAAAAAAATTTAAACTATTTATTTAACTTTCTCACAGCTTGCAGATTCAAGTTTCTACAAGTTTTTCATGAAATGATTCAAATCAGTGTTAATACTTTTAATAATTCAGCTAAAAAAATGCTTTTAATAATGTAACTTAGTTAAAAATGTGTAATTTATAGATTGTAATTTGAGTTATTTTATTATCTTCATCGATTATAACTATACGTTATATCAGCAATTTTTTTTTTTTTTGCTTAATAAATTAAATTTCTTCCAATTTTGGGGATCAGGGTATACATCGTCGATAACCATGACTAATATCTTCTTACACATATACACCCTGTATAACTCAATAGGTATTTCCTTTACTGACAAAAAAAATCGGTATTTCCTCATTTATGAATAAAACAAGATTTTTTTCGCCACAATAAAAGAATATAATTTTTTTTGTATTATTAAAAGAACTATTTGAAATTTTTTGCGAAATTAATTTTATAGCCTTCATATTCATATAAAACATTAATAGGTTATGTAAGTATTTCGAGTTTATATGAAGGAAAATATTTAGGTCAAATTTCTTACATTTATTTCGTCAGGTTCTCCAATTATATATGATTATGTATCATGTTTATTATATTTGAGATTATCATTAAATAATCATAATTTAAAAATGGGACACACAATCACATTAATTGGAGAACATGACGAAACGAGTATAAAGAATTTGACATAAATATTTTCCTTAAAAACATCATGTGCCATCATTAGTTTATTGGTGTTTTTTTGGTTGCTTGAATATTTCAACATTACCTTAAACCAAAAATATTCAATACTCCTTTAGGATGTAATACCTAATTAACTAATTTGATTATATTAATATAACATGTTTTTTTAACACAACACCCTAATCATATTCCTTAATTGTCTCCCTCTCTTTCTTACTCAGATATTGTTTATAAAATATTAATATGGCTAATAGGAAAACATAGGTAAATATGTACAGATTAAAAGTCTTATATTTATAATCAACATCAATTTCCTAATTAAGTACTACATTGAGGACCAAATAAGTTCATAAATATTAATTTTGGTTGATTGGCTTGTAAATATTATTTTTTTAATTGTATAGCTTAATATTCGTGTTAAATTGTTTGAATGATTGAACTTATTTAAAATAAACGGCATAACATTCGTCTATCTTAAATCTTTCTACTAATGATGCATGGATCATTCATTCTAGCTGTATTTTGTTCCCAAAAATTTCTGAATTTGGCACCATAACATAAATAATATCAGCCATCCTGCCGCAACAACCTTCAATGACAATTTGTTAATTAATTATTTAATTATCCCTGTTGAATCAAATTGTCTCTAAACTTCAGATAATTTGGCGGTCACATTTGGTTTGAGCTTTTGATTTCGTTGTTCATTCTTTTCAGACTGGCCTGGTCATGAGCCCGCAATATATATCTGTTTCGGTGTACACGTTATGCCAACAAAATTTCTCTTCCGTAATTATTTAATATGGAGAATTTTTTTTATGACATAATATGGAGAGTTTTGTTCATGCATGGTAGGTAAATTGTATTATCACTCTATTAGTAAATATACCATTTATAATTAATTTACCCGTACTGATAGAAATGGTTAAAAACTTTTAAAGTATCAATTTATCATAACATTCAAATTATCTTTGATATTATCCTCATCAACCAACTATTCCTCCTATCCTAAATGTAGCATATAATTGGGGAGGGATTTTGTTCCTTAATGTAAAACTTTTTTGAATATATATATATATATATGTATATTTGTATATTTCAATTATGTCCTTATTTATAAAGTGAGTACATGAGATGATAATTGGAAATTTATTGCAGAAAGATCTATGCGATACATTTTTAAAAGAGTAAAAATGTTCAATTATAAATTAATATATAATATAATATTGTACAAAAGTATTTTAGATAATATTGTGTCACATGTGGTATAATTATGTCATTTAATTAGATTCTTGTTCTCTTCAAATTAGATAAATAAGTCTTAGGTTAAAGATTATTGGCGTACAATAAACTCCATCATCATCATACAATTAATTATTTCTCTCTCTCTCTCTATCCATGTTAAACATGGGCATGTACGAAAAATATATATAATTTTCTTTTGAAATTAGTTAATGTTTTATAAAAATGGGAAAATTACATTGAGGTCCCAGAAAAGGAAATATACATCAAAGAGGTCCCAAAATAAGAAAACACTATTGTTAAGTCTCTAAGATAAGAAATTTATTACTGTCAAGTTCCCTATTAACAACTCCAAAGTTGGTAATGGCGCCCTTGGGATTATTAACGCCATTAATAATTCTGAGACTTGACAATAATTAATTTCTATCTCGATACCTCTTTGACATATATTCCTTTACTCGGGATCTCAGTGTAATTTTCCCTATAAAAATGGTTAAAAACACCTTTATTTAAGTAGTATAGACTTGGGGGATACCAAGTAGTAATACTCTTATAATCTTATTCAGGGTTGAGAGAGAATTTTTTTAATATGAATGTATAATTTTATGTTTCATTTATTATTGTATTGACTTTTTTAATGAGAAGTCCCTTCATTCCCATATATAAGATAATTTTTTTTAGTATGCTCGTACTTGTTTATTTTATAAGATCACATTTGACTTTGTATGGATAATAAACACACTTCTACCTATTTACTCTCATCATCCATATACTCTTTGGTCCCATATATAAGACAGAGAGATAAGGTTCTTTTTTGTCCTATTTATAGGTATCTCATTAAAGTTTTAATGTTTATGTACAATTTTACCCCTCATTTATTAATATATCGACTTTGTTTTTATTTAGTATTATATATATTAAATAGGGATAAAATTAAAAAATTGTTGAAATTTATGATATAGTTATTTAATGAGATTTACAGCCCGTCTGGTTCAATTACATGGGATAGGATTACATGTAATCCTATGTAATTAGGTTGATTACGGCGTTTGATTGTACTTATTGTAACGTAAAAAGTATTACATATGTAATCCAGATTACATTATTTAATGTAATCAAGATTACATAGCTAATACTCATTAATTAGGATGCAGGGATACTGTAATCCAGAGAAAAAGACCATATAACCATTATAACTTTTTAATTTACCATATTGCCCATAAATAAACCCTACCT